>JAADWJ010000134.1:0-45531 GCA_023336165.1 Pythium monospermum
AAAAAAAAAAAAAAAAAAAAAGGATATATGAATATCATGCGTATCCACGGCCGCCTCCACGCGCTTGGTTCAGGGTCCTTCACTGGAACATGTCGTTTCATGGAGAGTTGCGCCATTTTTAGCTTTTTAGAGCCTGGCTCCAGCTGTGCAACTCTTGGACCCAGCGTCCGTTTCGCCTTGCTCTCCATACGCGCCTCGTTGTTGCTGGGTCGCCTGGTTGGTCTTGAAGTGTAGGCAGTTAGCATCCACATAGCAGCGGCCCTTCTCCTTCTCCTCACCCACAGCTCCTTTATACTCTCCTGCATAACAGCCAAAGGCGCCTTCACGTAGAAATGGACTCGTCACGCAGTGGCAATGGCGTCGTGCTCTTCGACGAGTCGGACCACCGCCGCCTCTATGGCTCGTCGATGCACGACGACCCGATCACGCCACTGGACGCCATCGCGTCGCCTGCGATCTACTACCAGCAGGCCACAAACCACAACCAAGGGTACCCACGCAAGCAGAGCAATAAGCCCATGTCGCCATCGTCTCGCTTTCTCCATAACCCGACCCATGATGCGCCTGTCGCGTACCCGGACGGCGACGACGGCGGCCGCTTGGCCTTCTTGCGACGCACCAACCCACAGATCGTCATCAGCGTCGTCGTGGGCGTCGCACTGGGCGTGGTGCTCTCGCGCATGGAGGCCTCCGCAGACGTGAGCAACTTGGTCAACTTGCCGGGGAAAATCTTCTTGCGCTTGCTCAAGTGCTTTGTCATCCCCATGGTGTTTTGCAGTCTCGCCACGGGCGTCGCCAACATTGTGCTGCTGGGCAAGGTCTCGGCTGTGGGCACCCGTACGTCGCTCTATTTCATGTGTTTCTCAGGCGTCGCGGCGACGCTGTCGCTGGTCATCTCCATGTCGCTGCGGTCGCTCCACGCGCACGGGGTCTTTGAAGCGCCGGCCAAGCAGCGTGCGTTTCTCCATGTGAAATGCACCGACGCGCTCTACTTGGAGCAAACAAACGACACCAGTTTGCGGTGCACGGCCACGCAAATGAGCGACACGACCAATTTTGAAGTCATCGATATCTCGGGCGTGATCTTGACTGCCGCGGTGGCCAAAGTGAGCATCACGAGCCAGTTCACACAGATCTTGCAGTCGCTTTTCCCCAAGAATATCTTCAAAAGCTTTGAAAGCGGCGTGCTGCTCAGTGTGATCATGTTTGCCATCGCCTTTGGCGCGGCCGCCGTGCGCACAAGCTCCCAGCAAAGTAGTCCGCTCTTGGAGCTGCTCAACCAAATGAATAAGATTTTCTTTTTTGTGATCACTAAGCTGATCGCCTGGAGCCCGCTGGCGGTCGCGTCGCTCATCGCTGGCTCGCTGTCCAGCCAGAAATCACTCTCCGAGGCCGTGAACCACGTCGGTGTACTTGTGCTCAGCAATTTTATCAGCGTGACCATCTTTGAGCTGGGCTTTTACCCACTCGTACTCTGGATCTCGACCCGTCGCAACCCGTACAAGTACATGAAGCAAATGCTGCCGTGTGTGTACTTTGCCTTTGGCAGCGCGTCGTCACTGGCGACGCTGCCCATCACGCTGCGCTGCGTCGAGTCGACGCGTGAGATCTCTCGCAGCTTGCTGGGCTTTGTCGTGACCATTGGCTCGACGGTCCACATGAACGGCACGGCCATGCTGTTCCCAAATGCGATGGTGTTTCTCGCGACCACGAGTAAGTCGGAAATTGAGATCGGATGGGTGCAAATGGTGCTGATCGTGCTTGTTTCCTTGCTGAGTTCCATTGGCGTCGCGCCCATCCCAAATGGCGGCCTGGTGATGATCTATTCGATTTGGTCCACGATTTTCCCCAATGAAGATATGCCCACGTCATACTCGTACCTTGTCGCGATCTACTGGTACTTGGACCGCGTCAACACCATGTGCAACGTCGTTGGCGACACCTACGTCGCTCGCATCGTCGCCGAGCAAGTCGATGAGACGTTCGAGTTGGCCCACAACCGTGATGGACTGGACGATTGAGGACAAGATGATGACACGTCAAGGCGTTTACACCTGGATTTGATTTTATCTCAGTACATATATACCATGTTTTGATACTCTTGTCCACATCAAAATGATCTCACCTTGTTTTGTAAAATCGAATCTGAACGCAGGTCGTCATTCTGTCGAAAGAATGATGGTCCGTATATAAGATTCTGGAGGCAAATGAGGAAAACGAAAGGCGGCAGCTCTTTTGGGTGTTTTCTTGATCTCCTCGATCATCAGAACCCAGAAGATCATCAAAGCTGGCAGCCAGCAGAAGGTGCCACAGAACGGGCAGTTCATTTTCGCGTCTGTGTGGTTGCGACTGCGACAACGAGGTGCAGAACACACACACACCAGCAGCAGCGCCATCGACATTGAGGTTTCTCCGCGCCAGTCCAGTGTCAAATAACTCCACACAGCCACCATGTCCATCCACGCGCGCTCGCAACTGTGTACGTCCAAAGCAGCAGTGCCTCCAAACGTGGCATGAGCCGTGCAGTGTTAAATGGCAGCCTGGCTCACCTTTTATTCCTTGTATCCTTCTTCAGTTCTGATCCGCCCGTCGTTCTCCATGGCGACGGCCTCACGTAGCGTCGCACGCAACTTGCCTGTCTCGGCGCGCCGCATGCACGCGGTGGCGCTCACAGCGACGCGCCCGTCCACCACACGCTCGCCCACACAGATCGTCGCGATTGGCGCGTTTCTTAGCGCCACGCTGGCGACCGCGCTTTCCCATGAACAGGCGCTTTGCCAGCAGCTGGACGCGGTCTTCGCACAGGCCGATGGGCCCAGCGGCAGTGCCAGTGGCAAGGGCAAGCCCATCGATGAGACCAGCAAGAGCAACCGCCGTCCGTCGCTCAAGGATGAAATCGATTTGCTCATCGACCAAATGATGGGCCGTTGTGGCGAGATCACGTTGGCCGGCGGCCTGGGCTTTTGCTCTGGCTATGCGCTCAAACAAGTGGGCAAAGTCGCCGCGATCACGATCGGCTCGTTGTTTGTCATCGCCCAAATCGCGTCGTCGAAAGGATACATTGAGATCCACTGGCACAAAGTGGAAAAAGATGTGGTCAAAGCCGTGGACCCCAATGGCGATGGCAAGATCACCAAACAAGATCTCCACGAATGGTACCAGCGGCTCATGAAGGTCTTGCAAAGCAACTTGCCGTCGTCCGCGGGCTTTACCGGTGGCTTCTTGCTCGGTGTGTCGTGCTCGTAAAAGAAAACGCCTCTTACAAGGTAGTTTAAAAAGAGCCCAAAAATGTATATGCTATTTTTTGTATGTGCTTCACTCGCATGGGAACGCTCTAGAGAGAAAATTGATGATGATCGACCGGTCTTCATGGCGGATATCCATGGCTTTGAGCTCCCTGGAAAACGTGGGCACACTGGTGATCCCATTGCCGATCAGATTCAGTCCAAGTGTCGCGTACAGTATAACCACGGGGTCGGTAAACGAAAAGAAAAGCTGCTTGGCGCTCTCGGAACAAGTCGGGAAACTGTCCTGCCACATGGTCGCGCGTATCCGCCTCTGCTTGGCGGCCTCCGCGTTGGCGTCCTTCTGTGTTTGTAGGTACCAGTATTAGAAACGGGGTATCGGTCTGTAAAGCATATCCTCTTAATATCGTACTTACCATGGCGGAGGAGGAGGAGGAAGAGGAGCAGCTACTACTACTTGCAGTGGTCGCATCCCCACAGTGGGAGGCGCGATCTGACTTGGCCGCCACGTCCATGAGACTGCGGCCGCTCCAGCTGCGGCTTGACTGGGTCATTTCCTGTTACCGGTACATACCACTGTGTGTGAGTGTCGCTGTGCCGCTCGATTGTACTACATGGACAGGATATGTTACCGCGTCTTTGTCGATGTAAATGCGGTATGCGTCAGTCGTGCGCAGCCGCAGCGCGTACAGCTGTGGCTTGCGTGGCGCTTCTTCTTCTTCTTCTTCTTCTTCTTCTTCTTCTTCTTCTTCTTCTTCTTCTTCTTCTTCTTCTTCGTCGCGTGGGTCGGCTGCTGCGATCCATTGCATCTCCACCATTGTGTCCAGCATCCTTTGCGCCATGACAAGTGGGCTTTCGTCGTCCGTGGAAGACCCACTCATACTAAAGCGGGCTTTGAAGAAACCGGCGCCCTCGCGTGCGAGCCAATCCAGCAGCGTACGGGTCTCAACGTACTCACAGTCTAGCCCATCAAACGAATCGACCAGACCTGCATGCTCCACGAGCACCACAAACTCATCTTCACTCATTATCGTGCGTGGCGAATTCTCTCTTTCTTTTGGGCAGAGAGCAGAATTGTTGGCATCCTCAGATTATCAGATCTGATTATATCTGGTTACTGATTCGACCGATTGGATCCTGAAAGGTTGTTGAGCATATTGCCCGATATTGCCAATTGCAACAAACTGGATGTTCGTGAAGTCGTTTTAAAGCATGGTGCAGGAAGTACTGTAGTGCACTGGATGGTAGCCAGCTGGATCGTCGACAATGCAGGAAGATATGTTTCTGTGGAATCGCGGCGCTTGCCTTTTTTGGTCGAACGTGTGCGCTCCCGCATCGCCATGCATTTATGATGCATCTCTTTGACTTGTACTGCTGCTGGTATTGTGTTGGTGGGAGCAAACATCGACATCGACTGCTGCGTAGGATACATACAGTGTGACTTTTCAAAAGTCCACCAGCGTCAAGAAGCGCGTTTCAATATTCTTCCAGCAGTCCGCAGCTGCGTGAGGACCAAAACCCACTGCGTTGGACTTCTTCTGGCTGTTCGTACGCGCGTCGAGTCGGTCCAGCGCTTGAGGGTTTGTCAACTGCGTGGACTGGATACTTTTTTCGCGCCGTCCATTTGCTGCAACGTTTGACCTGGAAAATAGCCCCTTTGGCCACAAAAAGAACATGCGCGGAACGCGCGGCGCCTGCATTTCGTTCTTTTTTGAGGGTTTGACTTCCTATCCTGTCCTGTTTGGTTCAAAGGGTGGGCGTGAATGCAACTGCACCCATGCCAACACGACTGTATCTGCAAGGGCTCACCTTTCGCTCTCCATTCTATGATTTTCTCATCGCCGTGCTAACTTCGGGTCCCCGGAGATTTCTAAATTAGCTCGTCGATCTCTGGATTCAAAATCGAAATATAGCGACTCAAATCAAGCACCATCGCGGAAGACGGAGATTTTGTCGTCACAGAGAGTGAGTCGGTCCATTCCAGATTGCTAGCAGACTGCAGTATGAAGCGCCGACGGGTCAGCGACTCCAGTGCGACGCCAGCTCGACCAGTAGCGTCCTGGCGGGCCAGTCTTGTCTCCGCCGCCTTACTCTGGGTGGCACGCGTGGATGGCCGAGAGGTGGCGCCAGTGGCTACCCACAGAGGCACTGGGTCCGCATTCTACTTATCGAGCATCGCAAGCGCCAGCTGCTCGTTGATGGCGTGGTCGTCGCTCGCAGAAACCCACTACGCGGCAGTCGTTGGGTCAAATGCCCAGCCACGAGAGACTTCGAGCTGTGGGCGTTGTGCTCGCGTCTGGTGTGATGATCCGGTACTATGTAGCAGCAGCAGCGCCCCTACAGGTAACACAAGCAGCGCGTTGGTGTTCGTCGTCCAAGACCAGTGCACCAACTGTGGGGATCTGCCCAATACTAATCTCAATCAGAGCTTGAACCTGGCTTGGCCAGTACTCGAGAAGCTCACAGGATCCGCCACCATTAGAAGCGTCGGGATCCGATGGCAGTTCGACGACTGCCCAGCAGTGCAAAGTGGAAATGAAGGCAACAGCAACAACAACAGCAACAGCAGCGATGCAGAAGGAGAAGTGGAGAACATGGTGGTGGCGTCTGTTTGTGTGAGGCGAGACAGCAGTGCGTACTGGCTCGCGCTTCAGCCTGTGAACGACACCCTCGGCGTGCAAGCCATCCAAGTCAACGGTCTCCGCGCGTCACTCGAGTCAACCTCGTATTTTTACAGCGTCCTGGCTCCTTCTTCCGAACGGTGGTTCGATCTGAGCCGTGTCAACGTGACGATGAACACACGCAAGGGCAAGAGATACTCACGCACTGTGGCGCTAACGCCAGGCCTGTGTGTTGGCATTCGATCCAGTGATCAAGTACCAGTCGCCATAGAAGAGAGCCAAA
Organism: Pythium monospermum; assembly: GCA_023336165.1. Classification (NCBI taxonomy): domain Eukaryota; phylum Oomycota; class Peronosporomycetes; order Pythiales; family Pythiaceae; genus Pythium; species Pythium monospermum. The sequence goes on from JAADWJ010000134.1 coordinate 6,150, forward strand.
GTGGTAGTGGCTCCGATGTGGGGGAGGCAGGAGCCAGTGATGGTAGTGCCAACGACGACAACGAGTCAATACCATCCACCCATACCTCTGACAGCAGCAGCAGCAGCCGCAGTGGCCCCAACGCGGGCTTCAGTAGCCAAGGCGACGACGATGTCGTCACGCCAAGGCCGCCCGTACCGTCACCACCAGCCACTCCACCACCGCCGGACCAGCCAAGTTCTTCTCCGTCGCGTCCTGCTATCACTCGGTCGCCACGTCCTTCTTCTTCCTCAAGCAGCAGCGACAGCAACAGTATTCCTCTACGCGAAACCCCAACTGCAACGCCGCCGCCAGGAACTGCCGATCCGATCAGAACCGACAGCCCATCGCTCACCCAGCCCGTCCCAAGCACAGTGATCACGTCGCCCGGCCCAGCATCGACATCTTCCGCACCGGCTAGCAAGGCGACCAACCAGCCGCCATCGCAAGCGCCGACCGGTCCAAGTGTCAGCACCAACAGCCCATCGCCACCATCAACACAGACGCCGGCGTGGACCCCACCGCCGTGGCCCGATGGGGACGGTCTGAATGACTGGACAACAGCACCTCCGCAGAGCCCGACGCCCACCCCTAGCGTGAACGACACCATCCATCCATCACCACGACCCACACGAGGCACTGGCCCATCTATCGACCCAAGCATCCAAGAATCCACGGTACTGCTGAGCCCGGTGTTTATCGGCTTGCTGCTCGGGTTTGTCTTTCTCGTCGGCGCGATTGTCGCGTACCGAGCCAAAACCAGACAGCAGCATTTGCTTGGGCGTGTGCCATTGACTGCACTTGCCACAAGCGCCCAGAGCACAAGCCGCGCAGCTTACACATCAGCAAACACTCAATCGACCAGGGCCCAGGCGCTTGGTTCGCTGTGAGTGAACGAATAGAGCGGTCATTTTTGTGTGTGTTTCTAGCAAGATCAGTTTACGATAGTGTAGATGGCCCTTGTAATCACGGTAATGTAGATTGTCTTCAAGGAGCTCTTGTCGTAGCGTCCTTTACGTCGTTCTGGCGCGCTGTGAGTCGAAGGAAGCGGCCGCTTCCTGTTCCATTTTCTCTCCAACCAAGTTCTGTCAGCAAGTTGAAGTGACCGACCCCTTACCGGTACCGTAATAGGAAAATCAAGGTGCTTGTGAAAACGTTCGAAAACTGGACAAGGTAGAATTGAATATTTCCCAAAATAGACTTCCGTGGACACCTTGGTGACATTTTTTTTGGATTATGATGAGTGGCACCGCCAAGACGCCATTGCCGCTTGGCGCTGTGCGCACGGACGATGGAGAGGTGATCGTGCCGGAGAGCCGTCGCGCCGACGGATCAGTGCGCAAGCCCATTCGTATCCGCCAAGGCTACGTGCCGCAAGAGGAAGTGCCCAAGTACAAGCCCATCGGCCAGCGGGTATGATCTCAAAACATTTTTTATGGTCTTCAGGTTGTAGGTGTCTGAACCCGTGGGGTTGGTTGTATGTAACGTTAGCTGCGAGAACAGGAGAGCAAGCAACGCTCCTCAGCGCGCGCTGCTGGATCAGAGGCTGAGCGCACTGGAGCAACTGATGCAGCCGCCACCACAGCCGTTGTGATGAAGCAGTTGGATTCGCTGTCGCTTTCGTCAACAACTGAGAGCAAGCCAAGCACCAGCCAAGACAGAGCGCAAAAGGAGGATGACCAACGACCACGACGCCGTCACGACCATCGAAGGCTACCACCACCAGCAGCACCATCAAGCGCTCCATCTGCATCATCATCATCTGCAGACGTGGCGCATCCACTGCCGACTTCGTCCAGTACTCGTGAACTCAAGACCGAGTTGTCGACCATCAACAAATCGCTTCGTGAGATCGCCAAGTTGGAACTGTTTGCCGCTGCTGCCGAGCGCAACGACGAAGGCGCGCGGCCATTGACGGTGGCCCAAAACCGCAAGCTACAGCGCAAACTCGAGCTGACATCGAAGCGCGAGCAGCTCATCCAGCAGCTCAATGAAGAAGACCCGCAACCCACAAGACGGACAGCCACACCACCAGCAAAAGCAGCAAAAGCAGAAGCAGCCACCGCCAAGCCCACGACACTACGCATCATTGAAATGTAAGATAGAGAACTGTAATCGAACACAGAATCCGCTCTATCTCTTGTTTTACTGTGTTACGTGGAGATAGCCACTGCGCTACGCTACACGGAACATGTCGGCTTCTACTTCTGCTTATTTCTTCTTTTTGTGTGTTGCTCTACTTGGTCTCCTTCACTGGCGCTTCCACTGGCGCTTCCAGTGGGTCCACCATGCCATCGATCCAGCCCCAGGCGATGACCGAGATGCGGCCTTCTTGGCGCACGGGCGCGTCCTGGAGGATGCCGTGGCGCCAAATGATGTTGGTGTCACGCGCAAACGCGTACACACAGCTGTCTGGCTGTGGCACGCTCACGACGGTCTTACTCTTGGCGTGTTCAAAGGCGGCATCGCGGGTCATACCGAACGAGACACCGACCGTGAAATTCTGCTTGGCCGCGATCTCTGGCTTGACTGCAGCGGCGTCAAAATGGAACGGCTTCCACTGGGACGAGTCCTTGTACCAGTTGAACCGCGTCGCCTGCACGTTGAGCGAAAAGAATTTCTGCAAGCGGTCCACGACCAGCTGAAACGTCGGGCACGTGGCTTTCCACTTGGTCTTATCATCGGCGATCAAGTGGGTGCCATCCAACTTGTCGTTGCCGTGCCACATTTTCATGAGCCGCTCTTCCGGGATGCCACAGCCTTCCAGCTCGTTCAGCAACGTCGCGTACAGCTCGCCTTTCTTAAACTCGCTGAAAATGTTGGGCGCCAGCAGCAAGTCGCGCGACGTTAACGATGTCGTGAAGGTTTCCGTTGCCGAGCCAAGATCGTACGTGATCCGCAAGTCCACGGGCTTGGTCATGGGCTCAAAGCACTCCGTGTTCTTGCCTCGCACTGCACGCACTTTGCCTTGTGGCTGCTGCTTGTTGGCATCCTTTGGTGCCTTCTTGTCTTTCTTCTTGTCACGCAGCTGCTTGCTTTCTTTATCTTTCTCCTCTCCTGCCGCCTCAGAAGCAGCAGCAGGTTTCTTGGTATCCTCTTTCTTCTTCTTGTCTTTGGGCTTGCGCTCCTTCTTGGTCTTCTCGCCGTCGGTCGCCGCCGCCGCCGGTGGCTTGACATCGCCCGTCACAACATGTTTCTTCTCACAAGCGTCGCCCAACTTGCACACGCCGGTCTTCCAGTAGGACACACACAGCAACGGGTCATGGACAAACTTACAGTCCGGCCTGGCGCATTTGTTGCGCATAAACGTGCGACAAACAGTCTTGAAGGCACCCTCGGCATCTTCAAAATGCACCGCTGCCCTCACCTTTGGCGTTGCCTTTGGTGACGTTGGCGTTGGTGCCGATGGTGGTGGCGTTGGTGTTGTTGGCGTTGGCTCCATTTTCGATTTCTAGAACGTTGTTGGAGGATCGCTCTGGATTTGCCGCCAACACAAAGAAAGGATCGCCACATCATCGAACCAGGTGTGGATTTTGTTTAGCTTTTATTTGGATTTTATTCGGGCAAGTTCAACTGCGTCTTGTTTTGTAATTTGGAGGATTCTTTGGCAAGGTTTTTGTTCTTGTCCCTTTTTTTCTCTCTTCCCATGCATGCGCGGTTGGGTGTTGATTCACCACAACCGAAAGGAAGAAAATTTGGCCGCGTGTTTTGTCGCCCAGTTTAGGTTTGACCCCATGTAAAACCTCAACTGCGTGGATCTACACACGATGATTGGATGACTGTGCAAAATCCCGCCAATCAGTGGCACGCGAGCTTATCCTCGTTTGACTGGCGCTTTCTTTCTCTCTTTGGTCCCATCTCTTTTTTCGGCTGATGGGGAAACCAACACAGCACGATCAGACACCATCTCGCCTCCTAATTCAGCAACAGAGCCACAGGTGGTGGGGTGGTCTTTGTGAGGCTAAATCCCCACTGCAGGAGGAACATAATTTGGCTCGAAAAATTCATAGCACCATCTTCAATGGAGATATCTTCGTCGTTTAGAATGTGTTCCGTGTGAATTTGGCGTCATTGGAATCCGCAAAATTTTCTTGTTCGAATGGTGTTCTTGTTGTCTCATTATGTTTCGAAATGCGTTCACCATGCGAAACGAAAGTCGACCCATGCATTTCCTGCAGCATTTGTGTGGAGCTTTGATGCTTCATCACTCCTCCTAAAAAACCTCGGGGGTTCCCCTTGATTCTGCACTTTGCCTCTTCAACGTCTGTGCATTGGCGGAAAGGTGGTTTCTGGCTTCTTCTCGTACAGTTGCCCATTTCACACAGCCAACAGGGTAACATCCCGAGGTTTTTTGGCTGCCTCACCTCTTCTATTCAGAGTTTGTATGGAGGTGTTCTGGGAGTCGTCGTTCCCAGGAGCGGGGTTTTTGAGTTTGGGCGCGGGGATTCATTCCCCCTCCCCTTTTCCTTCCCCTGCTCCCCCAGCTCGATTTTGCCCCCGCCCTCTTGTGCTCCCCTGTGGCCTGACCAAAAGCCTGCTCCGCCACAGTCACCGTTTGCACTGTGGTGTGTTCTCCCCAGTCTAAATTTCCTCGCCTTCCAAGACAACAGCGAAGAAACTAGTTTCCGAAATTCGGGATTTTGGGGATTTTTTTTTTTTGTCTTTTTAAAAAAAAAAAAAACAAGCAAGCAAAAATGGCGCGCGGAGTTGGACGCCCAAAGAAGGGAGTGAATGATGTGACCGGCCGCAAGCAGCGCAAGAAGAAGGATAAGAACGCACCAAAGCGCGCGTTGTCGGCGTTCATGTTCTTCAGTAACGACATCCGTGATACGGTCAAGCGGGAGATGCCTGAGCTTGAGTTCTTGCAGATCTCGTCCGAGATCGGACGCCGATGGAAGTTGACCGGCGCCGAAGAGCGACGGGTGAGTCCATGACATGCTGGTTCTGATGGTGGTTGTCTTGGCCCGTGACTAACTGGTGTATGTGTGTGCATTTGAATGACAGCCGTACGATGAGCTTGCCGCTGCTGACAAGACCCGGTACATGGAAGAGAAGGAGGACTACGTGCCCGACCCCGCGTTTGAAAGCGCGCGTGGCACCCGCAAGAAGAAGGACCCAAACGCGCCAAAGCGTGCGTTGTCGGCCTACTTTTTATTTTGCAATGAGATCCGCCCCGAAGTGCGTGACGCCAACCCAAACAAGCGCGTCACTGAGATCGCTGGTCTGCTCGCCGAGAGATGGCGCGCACTGCCAGATAAGAAGCGCGTCAAGTTCCAGAAGATGCACGAAGAGGCCAAGGTCAAGTACGAGCACATGATGAACGATTACAACAACGGCACGACCACCGCCATGGCGGTGGCAGAGGAAGAAGACGATGAAGAGGAAGATGATGAAGAGGAGGATGACGAAGATGATGAATAGGCGATGAGCGGTGGAGGTTCTTGCGTGAGCTGTACCAGTCCGCTGGGAGCAATTCATTGCGAGGACTACTACGTATCAGGACTACGTATCGTTAGCGGAGAACAATTAAATTTTCGTATATTTTACTAGCTTTTTGGACATACTGTATTCATCTGGTTCTTGTTGTTGCCATCCATCTTGCTGGCTGTTGCTTTATGGAGAGTCATCCATTCCATCGACCCAGGACAGTACGGTTGCAGAAGCAGGAGGACTCAGGGGCAACTTGCCCCGGGCAAGCTTGACGAGCCCAGGCCAAACAAACCAAGTTCTTGGAGCGTGGACCCCACGCACTGTGATGTGGCCATATCGTGCCGAACATGTCAGAAAAGCGATTTTGGCCACTTGGTGGTGAGATGCGCGAACGAAACACAACAAAACAAAACAAGAAACAACAACAAAAATTAGACCAAGTGATGGTCTAAATGCGTTTTTTTGGTTGTAAAAGCAAGTTCCGATTATGACTCAACCTTCATCATTCTGTTCATCTCCAAGTTTCTATTATGGGTCGGAAGTTAGGAAATTTTTGGGGGTTTATGCCAACAACGCGTCAAAGTCCGGCGTGACCACGAGGTGGCGGTCGATCGCTCCCAGCATGCACAGCTGCTGCTCGACGCCGTCGATGGAAAAGAGCTCCTCGCTAAACGCTGGCGTATGGCCAGTCGCCACGTCAAATTTCTTATCGCCGAGCATGAGCACGACCTTGCCAGACGCGTGGACACACAACTTGCCGACAAAGCCGCCTGGCGCCGTCGCGATCGACCGGTCAAACACCTGCTCGTCACTGCAATCGTGAAATGGAATGTGTGTGAGAGGGAGGAACAGGGCATCATACAAAGGGACTGGGAACAACCACTCACGTTCTCAGCTGCTGCTGTTGTTGTTGTTGTTGCTGCTGCGCGGCTTCTTCCGCACTGGCAGCATCTTCGTCTTTCTTGGCACTCGCACGTGGTTCTTCTGGCGTGACCGCAAACTTGTTGACAGGCGCGGCTGGTGGTGCTTGTTGGGCGTCGGCGTCGTCTTGCGTCGATTTCGCACTTACCACGCGCGTCGCATTCGCTAGCGGCAGCGTTGTCGGCAACTGAAGGAAGAGCAATGTGTCGTTGGGCAGCTGAAGTTGGCCAGTGGGGTCGCAAAAGATCGCGCCCGTCGTCGGGGGCTCTGGTCGTCTCGCAAACGGCAAGCTCATGGGTTCCATGACCGACTTGACCACAGGCGGCCACTGTTCCTCGACCTCCATCGCACTGAATTCATTGTGGAGCGCATCTTCATCGTCCAGCATACTGATACCGACACCATCGGCGGCAGCACCAGGCTTGGACTGGAAACTCGACCGTGGTGGTGCAAGGGAACCACCAGAACTGTACGACGACCCGGCCGAAAGCGTGCCGACAAATGCGACCCGTCCACTGGGTAAGTTGGCTCCACGTCCGCGTCCACGCCCACGGCCCCGTCCTCTTCCTTCCGAAGACCCTCCTCCGCCACCACCGCCACCGCCACGACCACCAGCGCGGTTGCGGTCGCGCGTGAGATCTCCTGCGCGTTGTGGTTTGTTGTCTCGATTGTACCCAGATGGTGCGCCGCCGCCACGGCCGCCACTCGTCTCTCGTTGCGTGCTGTCGGCAGATTCCTCTGCCGGAGTGCGTCGCTTTGCTGCTTTTGGAACAAACTGCAGAGAGGATTTGTTGGTCATGCGCAGTGGAGAGAGAGAGAGAGAAGAGTTCATGGAGTCACTGACCTTTGGGCGACGAGCTGCTGCCACGGTCGCCGCATCGCCTGAAGTTGTTCGAAGAGATCTACGTGAATCAGAAACGGCGTCACTGTGAGAGAGCGCCATCGCAGAAGGCATTCTCCAGTATGGTAGGGTTGTGTACTCACGTAAGTCGCGCGCTGGACGCGTCAATACGCGTGCTCATCATGTCATCGGTGCGTTCCGCCATTTTTGCTGGTGCCCAATGGAATGGATCAAACCATCGTATACGAATACACAGGTAATTTGGGTAATTTGATGTAATGTGTTATTAGAAAATACGCATTGTTAGAATATATGTGGGTGGGTTTCTATTGGTCTAAATTGGCACATAAGGGTGTGATGACAATGAAACCGCTGCACAAGCCGCCCTTTCTTGGGTGCGTTTGCCGTCATGCGCCACTGGAAATGCAACCTCGGCTACCTAATGCCGACCCTTGCTCTTTGCTAAAGAGGGATATAATAAAGCAATAGATATTAATACCCTCCACGACGAGTCGGAACTGCCATCGATGGCAGCTCAGAGTTTTGAGTTTGTGTGGTTCTGCGGCCGATGCATGCCACAGTCAACAAACTGCGGAAACTCTTGAAAACGAAGCCACTTGCCCGTTTCACTCGAAACGTGCTTCAACGTGGAAGGAATCCTCACTTTGTTGCTTTGTTTTGTGCTGAATTTGCTTGGACCGCAAGAAAATGGAATAAAACCAGCCAAGTCCTGGACCGCGAGAGTGATGGTCTCCCAATTTGGAAAAAGTTCAGGGCTGATCTGCGAACCGGTTCAGCACGCGTTTTCCTGACTCGAAACATCAACTTGGGACCAGTCGCCAACTGGCAGTCGGTGCGAAAGGAATGATTGCATCATCGTGGCCCAATCAGTGACAGCCATTCACACTGTTGTGGCTCACACACAGACACACGGCCACAAGGTCATGAGAAAGTCTGTTGCCCCCTTTCGGCATATTGCGCTCCAGCATGCTCTTGCATGGCACTGTTCCTGCTCACGCCATTCGAAAGAACCATTTTGGTTGTGTGCATTCCCAACGGGGCGATCTTTTTTTTTTCTGTGTGTGGTTGGACTTCGCAGCCGCGAAGCCGGCCCCTTTCTTCATTCACGCGAAGTTGGAACCGGTTCGCGGGCCGAATTCACCTAAACCTCCTCGAATTTGGAGCTCGATGTTGACGGTTGTCTGAGGAGTCCAGTCGGCATTCATCTTGAATAAAGTATGGTTGGCTGTGCTGGTTGAGTTTTGTGGTTCTGTGGCTCATGATTTCAGTCTAAATTTCTTCGAGACAGAAAGTCGGAATTCCCCAAAAAGATCGGCCGCCCACCTGCACGTTGGTTGTTCTGTCTGGGTGTGTTGAGTGGGTCTTGTTCGAATCAAGAAAGTCTGTCTGAACGGCACAGCCGGCCACCAGACGCAGCCAACTCAACTTCCTTCCAACGGTCAGCGTCAGCCAGACCTCGCTGCTTGCCTCCCTCCCTCTTTGCTCCACTGGCTGCATGAACAGTGTTCAGACCACCATCAAGGCAGATCACAGCACGGTATCCCCGCCCAAGCTACCACCCAGCTTGCGGTCAACGACGAGCGACCAACACAAACAAACGAGCGACGACGACAACGTTGAAGCGCACAGCTCTTCCACGATTGTAGTAAGCGGGATCGCGTGTAGAAACATGGGTGCGAATAGCTCGCCATCAGCATCAGATGCTGTCGCGAACTCCGCGTCATTCAAGACTAAGAAACGAAAGACAAGCGACGCGCCTCTCCCGATCAATCTTAGCGCGCCATCTTCTTCATCTGCATCACCTGCCGAAAGCGCCGCAGACAGTAATAATGCCGGCAACCTCCATACTGAGGCCACGTTGGAACGAATGGGTACGTCCACTTCCGTTTGCATTTTAGTCTTTCGTATTGGATTGTTGGTGGTCTAACTCTTCTTGTATTGGTTTGTTGTAGCGACGGCGTTAGACTTGAGTCAATCGTTTCTCGATCGCGCGTTGTTAGACCAAACGTTGCCAAAATCAACGAGTCTGGCCATGGAAGATTCGCAGTCGCGGCTTCAACAACTGGCGTTGTTTGTCGATGCGCTGCGGTCCGCCGATATTGACGGCGTCGCGCTTCAGTTGCAGCGTATGTTTGTGAGTGACACCGGTGTGTTGTCCACCTTGCGTGACGCCACGGACCGCGTGCTGTCGCATGCCAACGCCAACGATGCCAGCAATCTTATCACACGCGCGCGCCGCATTTCATCGGCGGCGTCTAACCCACTCGTCCCCACCGAAATCGCCAACAATGCCAACAAATTATCAATCATTCCGTCCAACAATGCCAACAATTCCAACGAACCGCAAGACGTTGACATGGAAGAAGAGGAACGGCAACAAGATGCGTCGAATCCGCGTGCGTCGCTCCACGAGGCTCAAGCCGCGCAGGCGCTCACGGGTCTGCGACAAAGTGCATCTGGGCCGGGCTCCTCCGTCGCTGCTGCTGCCGCCGCCGCTGTGGCTGCTGTCATGAAAACGACATCGCCGAATCAGACTCAGACTGTACTCGCCCCGCCGATGTTGCCGACGCTTTCCATGCCGTTGCCATCGCCTCGCCACCACCAACAGCAGCAACAACAACCGACGCCTAAGAATGCCAGCAACAACAACAGCAACAGCTCCTCCCGCGACCGCTCGGCCATCCCATCCTCGGTGCCTTACAACCCGCTGGGCCACCCGCCCACTTCGGCCGCCGCGTTGCCCAGCATGTCCCCCACGCACGCGCTGTCGATCTTTGCGCCGCAGCCTTCCGACATGGCCATGTTTGTCCAGCAACAACAGCAACAGCAGCAGCAACTGCAACAACAGAATGGCGGAGGGCTCTTCATCATGGCGCCGTCGCCCACGACTGCGATGCCGAGTCCGATGGCGACGCCAGGTGGTAGCAGCCAAGGAGGCCTGCCCAGCATTTTCTCTCGGGGTTTGCTCGCGCCCATCGCGTCGCCCTATGGAAATGGAAATGGAAATGGAAGTGGAAATGGAAGTGGCGACCACCACCACCACCACCACCACCATGGCGTCTCGGTGTACGCGACCAGCCCGTTGGTCGCGACGACGTGCACACCCATGATGAGCCACTTGTCGCCGTTTGTCGACTGGAAAAACCTCACGCCGTCGCCACCAAACAGCAGCAGCCACATGGCACCGCAAGAAAGCGCAGTGAGTTCGCCACCAGCCGAAGTGATGATGATGGCGATGATGGCGCAAGCTAGCAGCAATATGGCCGCCCACACGCCGGTCCATGCGACCGGGTACCGCTCGTCACCACAGCTTGAGAACAGCAGCAGCCAGGCGTCGCCTGTCAAGCGCAAGAGCCTCGCGGCGGCCAAGCAAGCGGCGGCCAATGCCGCGTCTGCGGCTGCTGCCATCGCAGTCGCAGAGGCCGCGGCGACCCACGTCGCGAATCTCACGCTGCCCATCGCCAAGTCGCTCGCTGCGCTGGAACGCACCCATCCGACCCGCAAGGCCAACCCACGACGATGGACAAAAGAAGAAGATGACGCGCTGCGGCAGGCGGTGGAAAACCACAAGGAAAAAAACTGGAAAGCCATCGCGTCCCAAGTCCCTGGACGCAACCACACGCAATGTCTACAACGGTGGACCAAAGTGCTCGCTCCGGGGCTTGTCAAAGGCCACTGGTCGCCACATGAAGATGAGCTGCTCAAACGGCTTGTCGCTGGTGGGAATAAGAATTGGGGCGAAGTCGCGGGAAAAATTCCAGGTCGTACCTCCAAGCAATGCCGCGAGCGCTGGCATAACCACTTGGATCCGAACATCGTGCGTGGCGCGTACTCGCCCGAGGAAGACCGGATCATCTTGGAAGCGCAAGCGCGGCTGGGCAACCGGTGGTCCGTGATCGCGGCGATGCTGCCAGGCCGCACGGAAGACGCGGTCAAGATCCGATGGAAATCGCATTGTCGCTTGTGGAAAGCGCGCAAATATTTAAGAAAAACCGGTGGTGGTGGCACTGGTGGCGCGGAGGACTTTGGCAGTGGCGGCGGCCCAAGCGCCGACGATGCGCTGATGCTGCTGGCCGGCGCAGACGACGACATGGATGGCGAGGGAGAGGACGACGCAGAGGACGATGAGGACGATTTTTCGGAAGACGACGGCGAGGAGGAGCGGGCCTATGAGAACGAAAAAGATGACCAGCGGCAACAAGACAACCAAGTGGGTCCACCACCGCCACCGTCCGTGGCAACTTCGACCGCGTAAAAGCAACAACAAGAAACTAAAGAAACATGGCGACGACGAAGATGGCGACGTGTGTACTTGGATATGGCGGGACGGTCTTCGGGGTTGAGTATCAAGTATTCATTCCGTTTTTTTTATTTTCATTCTGGGTATTACAGTCAAGTATATTAATGCTGGTCAAATAATTTTAATATTAGCTCAAAAAATGTATGCTGCAGCAAAATAAAATAATATATTTTCCCGAAAAAATATAATTGGCGTTATTTCGTTTTCTAAAACGTTCCTGTAAATAACCTTTTTGGGCTGTGCCCTTTCGCGACCCCAACGTTGAAGAGGTTCTTCAGACCGCGAGAGCCAACACCAAAACGCCAACGCCAACGCAAAAACACCAACACCAACAAAATGGCGGACGACGCCGAAGATGTCGAGACCAAGAACAGCGAGCAGCAAGGCCAAGATGCCTCCCCTCGCGATGTACGTGGATGGCTGCAGGGCTCTGTGACGGGCATACTAAAGACGGACAGCCACTCACTACCTGGCTCTTGTATGGGTGTATATGTGCATAGGATGTGGCCGTGAGTTTGATGGGCAACGTGCTGGAAAAGCTTCGCATCCTCAACTACGAGCGCGAAATGGGCAAGAAGAAAAGCTTTGCGCCGTACACCGAGACCCAGTTTGCCTACCTTACGGGCAACGCCAGGTAATGTCTCGACTGTAACCCATACATAACCCTCTTCCTTCAAAGTGTAACCTCTTCCTCCCTCTATCAAAAAGCGCCCAGTTCAAGTCGTTCTTGCAGCTGGTGGTTTTTCTCATGAAGCAGTGTAACCAGGAGTTTGTCGTGGACAAGTACGACGACCCCAATTCCAGCGTGAACAAGCTCATCTTGGCGCTCAAAGTCATGGGCTTCCCGCTGGATTTCCCGGCGTCCAAGCTCAAGCTCGGGTACGGCGAAGCGGCCTGCGCGGCGTTGGATTTCATTTGCGACAAGTCGCTCAGCGCGCGCAATTTCCACTGGCCGCGGCCGTCGTACCCGAAAGAGGACTTTGCCGATGAAGCCGAAGTGGATGACGACGCCGAGGTGAACGATGGCGATGGGAATGGCAATGGCAATGGCACTAACAACAGTGCGATGCCCGTGGACGAGGACGAAGAAGAATTGTACAGCGACATCGTGCGCAGCGCCAAGGCCCACGGTGGCGGCGGCGTGGGCGAGACGGGCTCGTTGGAAGAAAGCTACCAGCAAATGATCCTGAGCCAAGTGGACCCGCTCTTGTGGAAGACCGAGCTAGAGCGCGTGGGTCCGCGGCTCAAAGTGGCTTCTGGCAACGACGACGACGGCAAAGAATGGCACACCCACATTGAACGCACCCGCAAACACGAGCTGCTCATGAAGGAGCTGCTGCCACGCGCCACGACCCAGCTCAAGCTGATCGGCGCGCAGCTGAGCGAGACCATCCAGCGCATGGGCGCCAAGGAAAAGTTGCTGAACAACCAGTACGAGAGCCTCTGTGGCGAGTACCACGCGCTGAAAGACAAGCTGCAAGCGGTCAGCGACAAGTGTACCGACGACTCGGACAAGGTCAATACCATGAGCAACGACCACGCGACCATCACCGAGCAGCTCCGCGAGACCAAGAGCGTCATGGACGAGCGCGGCAGCAAGATGACCGACACGTCGCCGCTCGTGGCGATCAAAGACGCGCTCAAGACGCTCAGCGTCGAGATCAAAAACTTTGAACTTCGTATTGGCGTGGTCGGGTGAGTGATGCTGCCCCTTTTTTTGAACAGAGCTCTCCAGTTTAGGTGAAGCGGTTGCTTACGGTGTGTATGATGTGTGTGAGTGTACAGCCACACGCTGCTGCAGGCAAAGGCCCGGTACACGACGTCTGGGATCCAGCGGAAAGGAGGCGGACGCGGTGGCCAGTACAACGACCCAGAGTACGACCAGAGCGACGAGGACTCGAGCTGATTGGAAATGAAGTGCTGACGAAGAAATGGAGTCAAGTACATCAGTGCGGTAGTGAGAAAGATGCAAACATCAAGAGTGTGTGAATATACAGTTCCCATTTGGTGTTACATAACGTCACTGTCGTCGTCATCCGCAGAGAACGCCGGCATGGCCACCACAAACGACACAAGGTCGTGTGGGTCGCGCAGTCGCGAGACGCCTGGCAGTGCCGCCACAAGCGATGGAGCCAGCGCCACACCACGTCGAAGAAGCAGATCGTCTGTTGGATTGATGCCCTCTACGTTCGCGTCCTGCTCACGTGGTAGCAACGGCGGCGACCAAAAGCACTCGGGGATTGTTTGAAACGCGGTCGTGGAGACGATCGTGGTGAGACGAAGCGCTTCGTATCGTTGGGCTGTAGCACTTGGGGAGGGATCGTCTACACCCGCCGCCGATGAGTCATTCGCCATTGACGATGATGATGATGGTGGTGGTGATGCCGAACACACGAGTCGACAAGGTGGCAGTTCATGGAGAAACATTTGTGGCTCGTGGCGACGGCTGATGACCCGTTCCACGACTACGAGTCCTTCGATCTGGAGGCCGCAGATTTGGCCAGACTCATTCGTGACGATGCAGGTTGTCGTCAGCAGCGGGGCCTCTTGTTCTTGCTCTTGCGCTTGGGTGGGGCCTGTCGCTACACTTGTGGTGGTTGTGATTCTGTCAATCGCTTGCGGAAACCGACGACTCGAGTAGTTTCTGGAACTTTGCGTTCTCGGCGCATTTCGAAAAGACATTTTCTTTGACGATTCCACTGTCGCAGGTGAAGAAGAGTCCTCGACGGAAGAGGCGATCGGTTCCAGAGTGAAGGTGACTTGGCCACCGACCGACGCGGCGCAGCTTTGCGCGAGACAGTGGAACATGGCGCATGGGTCGTCCAGCAGTGACATGTGCAGAGTCGCGAGTGGGTCGCCACTGGCGGCATGAAGTTGAAAGCCCAGTCGCGAGACCACAAGCACCGTGAGTTGCGCGAGGCTGACGACTTTGGAGGTACACGCGACACTGCTCAAGTGAGGCAAGTGGTTCGCTATCCACTCGGTCGGGACAAGCCCGTGCGCGACAAGCACATGTTGCTGCTGCCGCTCCCGTGATTGGTAGTCACCACTCGCGGCTGTACTAGATGGAGCAGCACCGCCATCGTTATTGCTTCGTAGAAGACACAGAAACGCCTGTGTGAGCGCCAGTGTCGCTTGTCGCTCACGGTCCATCAGCGAGCACCACCATGGGGCCATGGCGAGCGCAGACTTGGAGGTATTGATCATATCTTTAAAACCATGGAGCTCAGTGAGGGTCTTGCAGAGCAACTCGAGTTGCGTCGCCAACGCCATGAACTCGCCAGGCAAACCCACTGTCTTTTCTGTCTTCGTCCTCTCCTCTTGCTGTGGCGTTTTAACAGGTTGACTGGGGCACTGCTGTGATGGTAGCGATAGCAACTCACTTAAAAACTGCAGCGACTCGTTTGTCTTCTTACAGATCACATCACGAGCATGCTCTCGACTCTTCTTGCTCTTTGTACGATACACATCATCTCGCTTTGTATCACGATCGTGGAAAAGGAGCTGCTTGAGCCAATTTTGCCGTTCAGCGAGCCCGACCGCTGGCTGCAGCGTCGTGATCGCCTTGTATTGAGCTACCACTGCCTCAACCGCACAAGCGAGTGGTCGATGACGACGCGTACCACCACTTCTGGTACCCATTCGCTCATGAGCTGCCATCTCGGCGTCGCGATCGCTCAGTCCGCCATGGTGCACGAGCCATTGAGTCAACTGGTTCTCCACGCAAACTTGTTCTGCTGCCCTTCGAATAAAATGGATGTGAAGAAAACCCATGGCGTGGCTCTGCAGGCGGCCAAAGACCTCCGTGTCGCAAATGAGAAACCACTCGGGGATACAAAGCAGCGCGTGTTGGTTGATCACGTGGGAGACAAGAGAAACCACGGCGTCAAAGTGGCGCGCGCTGGATAACTCGATCGCAAACCGTTCTTTGCTTGTGATCGCCGCCGTGAGTTGTGCTCGTACCCTCGGCTCGCTTTCAAACAAATCGATCACAGAAAAGACCCGTAGAGGTGCGGTCGCTGACCCACTACTGGTAGAGGTAGTGGTAGTTGACGCTCGCAGCAAGAGCACGTCCAGTGTCACGCGGTCGCTTGTCGGCTCGTAAAGCAGCACGCGCGTGGGTAAATGCACGAGATCACTGCGTTTCCAAGCTACATCGATCGACGGAGGAAGCTGTAGGTGTACCGGCAGTGGAGCCGCTGCCGCTTCCATGCCGAGCACGTGGGATGTGGAGACGGTTGACCTCGGTGAGCCAGTCAGACACGAGTTCCACTCGGTCAGAAGAAGCTGTGGGAAGAAAACTTTGGCAAGCATCAAACTCGCGAGCCGCTGTTCGATCGTCACAGTCGCTGGCGCTCTTCCACTGATACCGGCGGATTCATCTGCTGGATGGGTGTCGGTGCCAAGCGCAAGTCGTGGTGGAGCGATATCTGAGAGAGAGAAAATTTGTGTGACTCTTGCGCGAGGCCCGTGGGATTGCTCTTTGATCCAACTCGGTTTGTATTTCATGGTGACCACGAGTGGTGACGGACCCCCATTGGCATTGCCCTGGAGCAGCGCGATGGCGCGACTGACGTCTCCGCGTTGGTCTTCCTTTGCCAGTTTCCACTCACACCAAAGCGTCTTGACCAGACACGCGATACCACGAAACGTCTTGTGGCCCTCGGTTAACAGCACTGACAAGGCCGAAGAAGAAGAAGAAGAGTCGTGTGGAGTGGCTGGAGCTGGCTTTGCATTTGATAAGAGTGATGCCTTTATCACTGATTTTGTGGTCGTCTTGATGGTGGCTTCATGATCGGTCTTTGTGGAGCTGTTCGGTAGCGACGTCTTGTCCTTAGTTCGCCCAATTTGATCGAAAAGAAGCGAACAAACACGAACTTTACGACGCAGGCGATCCACAATTGAGGCCGCTGACGTGGACGACGACACAGTAGCCGGGTAGCTTGAAGAAGCAGAAGAGAGCTCGCTTGTCGCTACGAGTGCCAGATCATAGCGCCGTGGTGGCGGTGGTGGCTTCTTCTCTTGACTGGGATTGGCGTTCGACCACTGGGCCAAACCGCCGTGCATCAACCACACCAACGCAGCCTCCAACAACTCGGTTCGTTTCTTTTTCTCTGCTGTCGCCGCATCCGTCTCTGTCTGTTCTCCCGTTGTCGTATGTTCGTGTGACGTCGCGATCGAAAGAAAAAGTAGAAAAATATGTTGATGCGAAGGAGAGATCATCGAGGCCACAATTGTATGCACGACATCGTTCGTCACGCGTTTCGCCATCACACTGATCTTGCTTTCATCGTCGCTGTCGGCTTGCTCGCTGTTGGCCAGCATAGCCAGGGCAGTTTGGTCGAGTAGCTGTTCATAAAAGCGGTAGCTACGCGAGTGCACACAGCTGTTACTTGGCGGCAGCGCCACGAGCGTCGCAAATCGCGTCGCACAACGCGCCACGTGAGCCATTTGTCGAGCGATCATGGTATATGCTGCCTGCAGCGACGACAAGGCGGTCATGCGAGCCTGAGCGGTCTGCACATGAGCCACGTACCGATCGAACTCGTGGTGGAGCGACTCGAGATGTCGCATGAAGAACTCCCGGTTTATGGATGATAACCCGATTGTCGTCCCCACGACCGACCAGAGCGCGGTTTCCGCTTGAGCAACTTGGTGCGCAGCATCGCAGTCGGCGCGGCGTGCATCAGCGAGCTCTTTATGGAGCTTCTTGTCGTACCGCCGCGTCCAGCTCTCAAGGAAAAACGCTTCCACTTCCAGTGGGTCCCAGTGGATCTGGAAATCTAAAAACACGTCGTTGTTTTCAACCGCTGGCATGGCATGCTGCGTGACGGCATACAGTTGAAACCCGCGTCCTCTTGGTGGCGAGACGGAGGTCTTGTCACCGGTGCTGGCTGCGAGCACAAGAGACGCCCGACGAGTCGACGACCGCGAGGCATCGGGAGGGGCCAAACCGCCCCTCTGTGATGGTGTGACAGTCGCGCTGACACTGTTCTTGGCCTTGGGGGTGTTGGTCGCCTTGGTCGTCTTGGAAGACTCTGTGGGCGAGAGCATGGGCATCACTAGATCACCCGTGCGTATCGATTTCTTGGTCTGTGCGTGTGGATGTGGATTAGGATGCGTGTGCTGCTCCTCTCGTTTGCGTTGCAGTCGGTATGAATCTTGCGTAAGCTGCGACAGCGACTTGTCGCGCGTCGTCCCAGTGGTGTGTTGTCGAACAAACGACGCGACGCGTGGAAGTTGCTGTGCCGAGACACCGACCAGCAGCGTGGGCAGTTGTTTCTCCACCGCTTCGCGTAGTTTGAGCCACATTTTCTCACTCCCGTCGCACTGAATCACCATGCTTTTGATGGTGCTGCCACCACTCGCTGCGTCATGGCGCTCGTGGTCATCGTTGCGGTCGCTAAACCACACGAGGTTGCTGAAAATGTGGACCAGTACATACTGCATGAGCCCACACGGGTCCACAATGAGGGGGATTCGATCATGGACGCTGTCAATCGTGGACAGGATCCGGTCGCCACGAGAGCCACGCCCTGCAGCCTGGAGAAATGGAAACCGCGCGCGCCACAAGCGATAGCTTTGATGGTCAACGTCGTCGACCAACAAAGAGATCGGGTCGGTTTCTTCGTAGGCGCCGCTTTCTGCGCTAGTTGGCGGAGAAGAGTGGAATACGTGGGCCACAGAACCGACACTCTGTCGCAAAAGCCACGTTGGATCATCACGAACGGATACAAGATCATCTCGTTGCTGCACGAGTCGATGCTCCATGGAGTCGCGAACGCTTTTGTACTTGTCCCAGTGATGGCTTTCGTCGTCGATGGCGCGCTTTTGCCATGACAGCTCGGTTCTTGCCAAGTCGTACTCTTGCCGCATGGAATGATGTGCCCACACTTGGGTCTCCAGCTTCTTCAACTTCCACTGCATTGACCGAATCTCCTCCGCCGTGAGCTGGTCTTCTTGGTCGCGGAAATCTTGAAGACGTTGTTCATGCTGCGACATCAGCAACTGAGTGGGCATCTCCAGCTCGTCGTACCACTCGCTGAGCTGTTGAATCCGATCCACAAGCGTTTGTGACTTTGCCATCAGTTGCGGCACGCGCTCGTTGATTTGCTCAAGTGCGTGGACTACCTGTTCATGGCACTGGCGCTGTCTGGCCGCTTCGTGTTCACGACGTTGATAATTGACGACCACGTTGCCCACAAAAGAGAGAAAGTGTTGTTCGTCCCAATCGCTCGAGAAAAATTCGTTGCACTTCAAGTGGAGCCAGTTCCAGATCCCGCGCGTCGCACTCATGGAGGTGGTGGTGGTGTCCGTGAGAGCTGTGGAAGCCTTCCGAGTGACCGCAACCACTTGCTGCCCTCGCATCTCTGCGTTGGCGTGCTCCACGATCTCTTTCCGGTACTGTGCCAAATCGTATTCGCCTTCGACGGCAGCCAGACAGACCCACTGAAAGGAACTGCTGCCACGCATGAGCTCGATCAAAGAAAGCGTCGTGTCGCTGGTAGCATCTTTTTCTCCCGCGACGATACACAGACGAAAATTGTCAGCGAGTTGATGGCGAAAATGCGCCAGCACATCGTCGTCAGTGAGAACGCTTAGTTCTTTTTGATCTTGAACACAAGCCGTAAGGAGTTCGTTTCGAAGTCGTTGCGATTCGAACAGGATCGGCGGGATCTTGCCGAGACAAACACCTAGAACCCATTCGACAACAATCTTGGCGTGCTGTAAATGGGTCAAGTCGACCCACAATGCCACACGATTCCGTTTGACTCCGGCTTCGAGAAGCGCGTCGTGCCATTGCTCAACCAATTTCTCTGGACTGTGGCTTGGATCCAACGTGACGACTTTGAAGTGATGCATCGCAAACGCGAGTCGCACGAGTTGCTGCTGTGTACCAGCAAGCGGCGTGTCGATGAGAAGATTGGCACTGTGAGCGATCGCGTCCAGCAGGTGGAGCAATTGGTGGAGCCCGATCGTCGAACTCAAGTGGAGGCGCAGCTTCAATCGAGCCGCAGCGCCGAAATCACCGCCAATAGGCATGCTCAGCGCGTGGCCAGCTACGAACGGAGCCGTTACTTCAAACAGCAGTTCTGCTGCGACACGCACTGCGTACTCGTCCCTCCCCATCGCAGCAGCAGGTACATTTGTGCCACTGGTGCTGCCGCCGTCCTGGGCTATCTTCTCTCGCTTGCCAGCAGCCCCCGAGGAAGTCGCGCTCGCATTGCTTGTCAACAGCTCCTCCAGTTTGGATCGCATTGGCTCTGTCACACTTGCGTGGTCGATCAAGAACCGGTACGTGCCGTACACGATATCCGTCAGTCGTGTCGCTCGTGGCTCGACCCGCATAGGAGCGCTGAAGTATTTCTCACTGGTCTTCTTCGTCGACTGTGTGATTTTCTTAAACTCATCAACCGCCAATAGTGCGGTGATATCATCCTCGTTGACCGTGGTACTGGGAGCTCGATCGGAACACGCGAGGAGGAAGACGTGGCGCATCACACTGACCCAGCACTGCTGCAGCTTGCCAAGCGACAACAGTGTGGCACCGTTGTCTTGGCCGTGGGCAGAACGAGAAGCAAAATGGGAGAACGCAAACGTTCGCGCCAGCACCGTGTCGAGATGGTGGAGATTGAATGTGAAGCCTTTGACGAGTTGGCCACGATCGCTGGCTTGTTGAACCGTCAGCGCGTCGGTCGCGACGTCGACGCAGGCGCGCAGAACGATCTCGGGTAACGAGAGCACGCGCTCTCTACGGGTGGCAGCTAGTCGTGTTGATGAAGATGACGATGACGATGCGGACGTATGGCAGATGATCTCAAAGTAGTTGTGATACACGTGGCGGAAGATTCCTTGCAGCTGCGCGCGATCGTACATTGGCATGTGAAAAACAGCAAAATGCCGCAGCAGACGTTCCGTAGTGCCTGGCAGGCTCTGCTTCGGTACGAAGGACTTTTGATTTGTCATCGTCGCTCCAAAAGCTTTCGATAATGGCTGGATATTTAAATCCGTCCGGTTAACTGCGCTGCGGTGGTCGAGTGCCACGCGTACAAACTCATCCATCATGTCTCCATCGGGCAAAGCAAGATCGTCCAGAAAGACCATCGTCGCCGCACCGGCTTTGTTGTGCGCTGCAAACAGTTGGGCTTCATCGTTGGCTCGACAGCGGTGCTGTGACGTGGTCTCTGCTGGATTGAGAGGAGCAGTGAACCATGTCCGCGGCTTGGCTTGCCAGTTTAGGATGGTTGCTGCAAACCGATGAGCTAGCGACGCATCGACCATCGCTTCGGCAGTTTGATCTTCTTCGTTCATCAGCCAAAGCATTCGTAGAAAAGAGCTTTTGCCACAACCACGCGGACCGACGAGCACGAACGAAAGATTCGACTGAATAAGCAAACGTATGACACGTACCAATGGTGTCGCAGCCGTGGTCAGCACCAAGATGCGATCGTCGTTCCCCGACTTGGTGCGGTCGTAGATCAAGCGGTTCACGCTTGACTTGGTTTGATCCTGTGCATTTGAGTGGACAGGAGGCGGTACGCCTCGAAGCGGCAGTTCAATCGAGTCCCAAAAAGTAGTACTGGGGCTGCCGCCGCCACCAAGACGCTCGCTGTCGAACAAATCTCCTGGAATTTCGTTGACTCGTTTGAATGCGCTCATCCGTTTCAACTCGGCTCGAAGTAGCTGGTCAAGTTTGTGTCGATAATGGTCGCTGAGATGGCCCGTGAACCCCCATAGCACGCAGAATGCGACAATACGAGCCACATTCGCAGCCGCGAGCTCTTCTAGCTGTGCGCGATGGAGGAAGCACGTGGCGCCAATCAGATGAAGACAAGTCTGGGTCAAATGAAGTACCGAAAGCATCCCGAAGTGGGTCGGCAGCTCCACCATCTCGTTGGTGTTTTCTCCACGAACTCCACGAACGGAATCGAAAGGAACACCGCTCTCCTCTGCCGAGATGAATTGTGCCACAGCGCCGCGCAACAGCTCTTCCGTCATGCTGAAGATCAGCGCAGCGTTCTCGGCTCCGCGTGATTCATCTGGAAATGGAAGCCTCTGCATCCACGAGCCACGCCAACTTGCCACTATATCTGCTTGGGTCATTAGTCGAGACACGTGAAGAATACGTGTGAGCACGACGAAACTGGGCGACGCGGCATCGAGACATGTCGTTTCAAAGATCAAACGGGGCGATTGCTCAGTAAGCATGGTGGGGGATTGTTGGCGGCCATCGAACTGAAGCCGATAGCGTCGACAAACAGCTTCTCCCGTGGACGGATCCAGCACGCCGTCGAAGCAGAGCCATTGCCGCCGTGGAGTTGATTCGGAAATTTCTGAAACGATCGGGAAGCAGTTCATAAACTGGTGATCATCCAGATAGCGAGAACTCACATAGACAAGATGCGAACGACCACCAGCCTGGCGTGTGTGTGCATGTGCTTCTTGAGTGTCTTCACCATCAGCAGTTTCCGTCATTTCCAACGCCTCAAGTGCGTTGTGCAAGGTTTTCAAGCACGTGCTCTTGCCACTGGCAGCATCGCCGAGCACAACCACCGTTGCACTTGTCTGCAAGATGCTCGCCAATTCCATCGCCTTCTCCAACAGTGTCCCGTTTGCCGTGAGCCCTGAGTGGGTGAGCGACATCTCCATTGCCTCCCACAACAAATCATCTTTCGTTTTGGTCACCTTTTCTGCAACTTCACAACCTTTGAAACTTGGGAAGCACTGCTCCAGTAGACTTTCAACAGCGCCACCATTTGAACCAGCGACCTTGCTGAGACACGCACGGTATCGGTCGTGAAGAACATGGTGGAAGAGTGTGTGCACGACAACGTCAGCCGTATCTTGACCATCGGCAGACCGGCGAAACAGCGAGCAGACCTGTTTTTTGGAACGGCGACTGCCATTTGCAGTCGCTTTGGCGAACTGCTGGGACCATCGGGGATTCGACGGCAGCAACACACGTGTGGAACCGCGAAGCCGTGCGATTTCCTGCATGACTTGAGAAATGAGGCGATAGATAGATGAAGATGTCGGCTGTTGAGTTGGGCACAAGCGAGAGAAGGAGTTGAAGAATGAAACGACCGACTTCAGCTTGGGGATCTACGAGCAACAAACAACCGTATTCGATATTCGAATCAAAAATCCATGATCCAGTTCGAAATAAAAAGCCAGTATCCTTCGTACCTGTTCCATTGTGTAGCCAGCAAGTAGAAGCGTCATCTTTGCAAAGTACGAGACAGTGGGCAGCGTGATCGCAACAGGATACAGCAGCTCTCTGACTGACTTGGACAAGAACGCAGATGTCGAATTGCGCTCCTCGAGGTCAGTCCTGTTGAGTGGCACGAAAATGCACGCAGTGGGTCTTGAAAAATGGGCAGGTCGATGGTCCATCACGACTGATGCGACGTTGATCAATTTGCATTGCACGTCGTCCTGCAGTTGCTTCAACTTGCCGATCACACGCCGCGTAGCGAGAAGATCGAGCGATTCGATCTTGAAGATCGATAGAAACGAGCCAATCGCGACGACGGAGCTGAGCAAATTGTCGAAGCGAACCATATCCATTGTCATCGAGCACGTGATCTCCGCCAACGGTTTCATGATCATCTGGGCGGCGCCTCGGATGATCGATCGGTGGCCTCCTCGCCCAGCCTCGTTCAAAGGAGCAACAAGCGGCAGCGCGCTCGCGTGGAGCACTTGGAAAATCTCGAAAACGCATCGCTGTGTCAGCGGGGTCACCACAGGGACACGATCCATGCCAACGAACTCTCGCCCAAGAGTGAACTCGCTCTGAGCGATGTTCGCAATAAACGAGATGGGGAACGAAGGACCAAGAGCGACCAATTCAAGCCACGTATCGCTGTCGCAGTGGATCATCCGACGAAAAGTCTTGGTCGTTGTGTCTTCAACCACAAAATCGATCTTAAACTGCGTCTCCCATACGAGTTGGGTGTCGGTTATCGCATCCGCCTGGATTCCCATGTGCATGCGCTCCATCACTTCAGCCTGGTACTGCAACTGCAAGATCATTGAGTCGAGTCGTGGGTCGTTACGCACACTACCAGTGGCACTGCAAGTGAACGCCACCACAGCATCGAGGAGCTTCCCGTGGCTTTCTCGCATCCTCACAAACTTAACGCCGCCGCCATCATCTCCGTTTGCATCGTCGTCAGTATTCTCTGCCTCGAATATACGCCGCACTGCGCTCGTGAACTGCAAGTTCAACGCGACCACCAGCGACTGGACGAACTGATCACTGTACCTGCCTTCATACAGTGGCGCACTGCGCGGAGCCGCAGTAAAGAGCAACACGTCTTCTACTGACTGCTTGGCGTTTTCCATCACCACGGCGGATATTTCTTCTTCAAGGCGGGTAAACCAAAACTTTAACCGCCCTACTTTCACGACCGGAACAGAAAATTCGCGCTCCACCAGAGCGGTCTTGAAGCCTTTCATGATGATAGCTCCTGTTCCGTCACTGGCGGCACCTCGAAGGCCGTTGGCCGATACCTGATCTCCTTGCTTACGACTTCTCTCGATGCTAAATGTTGGGATATGTGGGAAGCAACTTCTCAATGCGCGCTGCAGAGTGGGGATGTCGTCTTCGTACACCAACAGCTGGATGGTTTCCAGCTTGCTCAACATGTACAAACGAGGGCATTTTCCTCGCAGCGACGCAATGTACTTGTCCACGAGTTGATGCGCGAGCTCACACTTTGCGACACTGACTGCGAAATCAAATCCTTGAAATGCTTGCAGGACATCGTCCACAGCGCAAGCAACGTCGGTCGACGGGAGTGGGCTGCTACCTCCATGCTGTTTCAGGTCTGTTGCTTGCTGCGATGAGGTCGTTGCAGCGGAGGTTGTTTGACACATGCACACTAGTCGGCGAAGTCGTTCGTTCCATTGCTGGGAGGCATCCACAAACTCGGCCCAGATCGATTCATCCCGACCCACTTTCTTCTTCTGCCGTTGCACAGGCCCTTTCCACGCCACTTGGCCCGTGAAGAACTCGTCAATGTCGTTCACACGTGCGAGCTGGCTCAGCTCTTCCCATCTCTTCTGGAACGATAACAACTGGTCACACAATGCCAGTTTTGTGTCAATTTCATCCAGCACAGCGCACGCATTTTCCAAATTGGGATTTGACGCTTGGACGAGCATCTTGGACTCGATTGCCAGGTCGTCCAACTCCAACACGATCGCTTGGATGTTGGTGAGTAAGACGCGGTAGCTGGAGCTTTGAGCAGTGACATGGCACATCGAGATTCTCTGCCGCAAACGCTCCGCGTGGCTCCGCAACTTGGCATCCACTAGCACAACTTCGCAAAGAGCTTTGAATTCCTGATTGGCACCATCTCCTGGAGCGTCTGATCTTGTTTGAATCATTCGCAATGTGATTCGGTTGGAGTCGATCGCCTCCTGACCGAGGAGTGCGCGGCACGACCCCCACCGCTCGCTTGTAAAGGCTCCACAGGTGGCTGCTTGGAAAATGACGTAGTTGCTTGTCATTCGGTCGACGCGTGTTCGAAGATCATCCACGAGACGTTGATCACGTGCGCGAAACTCTTCTCCGTCTTCACTAGACACAGGAAGAAGACGCGTCGAGGCAAACAGTAGACGCCGTCGGAATTGCTTGATGCGGCTGAGAACGATACTCGCGTGAACTGTGACTACTGGCGTGTCTAGCCACTTTTCCTCCAGACTTTTCCACGAAGCGAACCACGAACGCATTTCTATGAGAATCGACACATGCTGCAGCAACTGTTCACTGGGAAGCGCTTCGTTTCGTGACCACGACGGCGATGAGTGCGCCGTCTGATCTTGGGTATCGAACGCATCATGTTCCGTCAAAAGCCGATGCTCGTGCGCAAAGACACCATACTTGTCCACCATCTCCTCTCGGTCTCCTTCCAACGCGACCAGCCGCTCGAGGCGCATCACGATATCTTGCTTTTTTGTGTCGAGTTCTTTCGTTCGCCGCTTGTCCAACAAGAGTTCTGCTTCATGATCCGGGAACTTGTTAAAGTCCTCTTTGATGAGTTTTAACTGCATCGCAACGAAATCATCAGCTTTGGAGCTCAGTTCCATCACGCTTCGGCGGTGTTCACTCTCTCTTTCCTGGACGCGAGCCAAGCAAATGATGAGCGTTTCGTAGGTCGACTCCCACTCAAAATCCTTTTTCTTCAACGCGTCTTGCTCCTCTGGCGTCCGACAAGTCACCCCGTGGTCTTTCAGCATCTGCTTTAGCTGTGCCAAGTTGGAGCATTTTAAATCAAAAGACTGGCGGAAGCCATGGGAAGGCATCATCTCCATCATTTCCTTGAGCCACACGATTGCGTCGGAGATGCTCGTTGGAATGTTCATGACCCGATCAACCCGTCCGTCCACATCCGACAACAAGTCACACAGAAACTGTTTGTACACGTACGGAAGGTCTTCCATCATACACGAGATGTGCTTCGTGACGTATGCTTCGAGTCGATCGAGTAGCGACGACTGGTCTAGCAACACGACGCCGATTTGGATCACTCGCGATGTGGCCTTGATCTCGACCAGCAACGATGCCCATACGCGACTGACCTCTTCATGCTGTTCAGCTGTCAGCAACTTTGTCGATGAGGCGCTGCCAAATCCTTTGTTTGATTCTTTTTGGCTTCGTTCGCATTCCTCAGCTGCGTGGATCTCCCCGACAAGGCGTAGGCGATCCGACACTTGGATCTACACCACCGTTCACACAATAGTTATGAGATCACAAGAGCAATTTTTCTTGAGGCTCCTCGAACGGATGACGACGCACCTCGAGCTGTTTGTAGTACGTGTCGATCGCGTTCTTCATCTCCTTGAGCTTGGATGCTTGCTGCTGCAAAATCTGCGTGGAAGGTCGCAGCAGACTAGACAAAAATCCCTCGCGATTCTGTGGTGTATATGGCGCCATGACGCCACGAAAGTTCAGGTTGGAAAGCTGAGAAAACACGGGAGTGCCATATCAACACGCATATCCACGACCATCATAGGATGCGATGGCAAAGCGAAACGTACCACTTGAGGCGTGGCGTCCAAGGACGAAATGTAGCCATTGAGCAGCCCGTAGACGACCTCAAATACCTCGGACTGGGTCGGCGACACTGTCATCTGGATTTCCTTGCCAGCAAGGTGCTTGACCTCAACATTTTCATCCAGTCTGCCAGACACAAACGGCACTGGAACTGCGCGGCGACGAAGGCAGAAGAGGACATTGTAGCAGACGGATGTGATTTTGTCTGTAGAAGACACCTGGCGACCAATCGTGCTCGTGATGGTACTGCCAAGTTCTTCATGAGCCTTCTGCGCGAACTCTGTACTAACAGCGCGCTGGCCACACAACTGAACATGGAGAGTCGCGAGAAAACGATTCAAGTGCTCGGAAATCGACTCAAATAGGTGGAGATCGGCAAGCCTCAAGAACGTGTACAGCCGCTCGAGGAGCCGCGTCGTCCGCGAGACGTTGGCGTAGTTGAGCTTTTCGGCTTCCGTTTCTTTTTCGCGTCGAACTTGCAAGTCTCGGATCTCGCGGTCAATGAGCTCACAAATCGTATTTGCCTGCTTGAAAACGGCGATCCGTATCGACTTGACGTGTGCACGGTTCAATTGGGAAATTTGCTCGACTGCAAGCGCCGTTGCCGCCGGCAGAGACTGAAGTGTCGCTGACTGTTCAATCTGGAAAAACAATAAAAACGCAAGATGCGACAACCTGTTAGCGAGGAGTTCTTACTGGCTCCACCAAGTGACACTTTCCTGTTCCGCACCTCCACACAGCATTCACGGATGTGAATCATGAGCCGTGCGGCGACTGGATCACAGTGGAACAAACTGCAGGCGAGCCGAGCACGCACACGTCGATGCTTGAGGTGGATAGCCTTCCGCTTCCACGACAAAAAGAACAGTAGTTCTTGTAGCTTCTGCAAACCACGCATACTTGTCATGTAGTCAAAGGCGCGCTTCTCAGTGATCCAGCTCTCCGGATCTGTAAAATCGATGACCGTCACCCCACAAAAATGGGTGAGCCCGTGGTGGCTGAGTGTGAAGTACTCATGTTCGTCATTCACGGCGCGGTCCTCAGCAATGAACGTCAGCCAGTACACGTTCCGGAACCCACAAGGAGGATTGGTGTGGTACGCCAAGAACAGCGCGTCTTCTTCTGGAATGGATGTGTTCTGCACCGCTACACCAAGTGGATTACCTTGGCGATGGCGCGGAATATCGGCGCGTACGACGCTCTTGCTGTGTGCCACCACGTGGAGCAGGTACCGAAGCATCGCGTCGTCACTCGCATACTCTGTTTTGCATGTTAAACACGTTAATTTCTCACCCTCAATATCAAAAATGAAGTGTGAGCTCGCCGTACTCTGATCAAACTCGGTGATTGTGATGGGAGCGGTGTCGTTGCGGGGCACATGCCGCTGCACGGGTCGCTTTTTTCCACGTGTACTTGCTGTGGAAACATTTTGCTCACCCGGGACTGACGTATCTCTGTTGACGACGGCTGCGACGTGTTGCCGTTCTGCTCGCGACTTCCTCGTGGGATCATGACTGACGAGCCGATGGAGCAGTTGCGATTGCTGACCCGCCGCCTGCTGCGCAAGTCTACTGATTGCGTCGCCATCAAGCGCGGTAGCCACTGCGCGCACTCCACAGCGTTTACGCCCCCCAGTCTGGCTTGATCCAGAAGTATTATGTGTCACCACAGCAACCTCATCATGGCAGTGCTGCTGCTCGTGAATGACCTTCGCGACTGCCTGCGCTGCTGTCCCTGCCGCTGCCTTCCTTGACATTGATCTCAATAGTCTTGGCTATATATCTTTTGGGGCGGTCCAACTACTCATGCAAGTAGCGCGTCGTTGCTTCGCCCTCCATGTTTCCCTTGAAGCGACGAGTGTGTCGTCGCGCCCAGGCAATTAATTGGGGACCATCACTCTGCTTTTTCAAAAAACGCTCGACCAAGAAAACAAAAACCGGTATCATATCGGTTTTACAGTTCATTTCTATTGGCTATAAATCGGCGTCGGTACAACAAATCCCCTCCACCAGTCAGCTTGCTTTGGTGGAAGAGCTCCTCCTGTGGAAATTCCCAATGGCGGGTCATTCGTGAATCCACAGAGCCCTTCGTTCTTATCGATCTGCCAACTTAGCCAAGTAAGCACCCGCGCTCCCGCTCTCTGCTTGTCTTCCCTGCGCGGGCGACCGACCTTCGAGTATCGGCAACGTCGTGGTCTTCCACTTGCGCTCACATGCATTGATTGCATCTGAGCCTCGTGGGGTCCACGACGTGACTGTGGAGGCAGCCGCTCCCCTCTCAATCTCTTGACCGAGAACCATCGCATACACACCACACGCACACACAAAAGCAGCGTCAGCCAGTTCCACGGTTGTTAGTGCGGCGGGTATAGGGGTGACACCCTATATCTGTTGCGCTCCTGTGGGCGCTGGGACGTGCGCGACGTGTGTGTGTTCGATGGGAGAGGGGAACGCGCTTGACCTTGGCGACTGAATGTAGCGATTAACACTTGTTTGTGTTCTATCTCTCGTATCACAGAATGGTGCGAATGAGCGTGCTTGCCGATTGCCTTAAGAACATTTACAACGCCGAGAAGCGCGGAAAGCGTCAGGTGTTGATCCGCCCTTCGTCGAAGGTCATCGTCAAGTTCCTCCAGGTCATGCAGAAGAACGGTACGTGCCTCCACACACACACCGAGTCTCAATCGCAAAGCGCTAATGGTTTTTTGAACAGGTTACATTGGCGAATTCGAGATCGTCGATGACCACCGTGGCGGCAAGATCGTCGTGGAGCTCAAGGGCCGCATCAACAAGTGTGGTGTGATCTCCCCACGCTTCGACGTCAAGCTTGGCGAAATTGAGAAGTGGATCAACAACTTGTTGCCATCGCGTCAGTTCGGCCACATTGTGTTGAGCACGACGTTCGGCATCATGGACCACCACGAGGCCCGTCGCAAGCACACGGGTGGCAAGGTCATCGGTTTCTTCTACTAAACCTACCAGTTAGTTAGGCCAAACAAAAAGAGGAACCAATTTTCACGCGGATAAGGAATGAAGGTGTTTTTTTCACTTTAACCCCGTCTTGGTGTTGTGTGCCGATGTCATACACTTCCTGGTGGATGG
The DNA here is from genome assembly GCA_023336165.1 of Pythium monospermum. Classification (NCBI taxonomy): domain Eukaryota; phylum Oomycota; class Peronosporomycetes; order Pythiales; family Pythiaceae; genus Pythium; species Pythium monospermum. The sequence goes on from JAADWJ010000134.1 coordinate 35,843, forward strand.
GCCTCGTTCCCTAGTGTATTTAATCGCACAGAGGAAAACTGCACGCTATTGTTATTAGGCCGCCCCTTGCCTTGGATATAAATGGCATGAGTGGTTTCTTCATGGGATTCTATTTCTGTATTGGGGGACCCGCCCACCCACCCGACGGGTCTCTCACTCCCTTGCCATTGGTAAGTGAGTAAGTGCGTGGGCAGTTGCGGTCGCTCTGAGAGGCTTTAAAAAGCGGACGGCTTAGTTCATAGACGTGGAGTTTGGCTAGCCAAGGGCGAGCAAAGGAGCCGTCGCCGCCGCAGCAAGCCGCAAGCCACCGCAGCGACCCACCTTCTTCTACCTCGAAACAGACTGTTGTACATGCGCCACGTCCACGCCCGCGATGGTCGCCAAGAATGAGATTTTGCCGCTGGATGCCGCCGGTCCCTCCCGCAACACGATCACAGCGCCTCTTCCTCTTCCCGCCGTACCAGGCAAGGCCAGCCCGAGGGCGTTGTCTCGTCACAGTGAAGCCTCCAACGCCGACGCATTGAGTGCCCAGGAAAGGCGGATACGCCTCGTGGCCTTGCAGCGGCGCCACACGTCGTTTCAGCTCTTCTATGGGTTCTTTGGCATCGCGCTCATGGTCGTCCAGATGGAGTATCTATGGTTTGCCAACACGCGCGACTTCACGGGCACGTGCCAAATTGACTCGGCCACCGAGTGTCCGATGTGTCTCGACTCGCTGGCCCACTCCGTGCCCAATCAAGACGGCCGCATGCTGCTCCACGCTCTGCGCGTGCTCATCACCTTCTCCACCATCATCTTGCTCTACTACGTCTACGCGTTCTACTCGGCCGAGTGCAGCGTGCTCAAGATCAAGAACATTGTGCCGCCAAAGGCCACGCTGTTGTCGTCGCCTCTTCGGTATCGACTGATCTTTGAGCTGCTTCTCTTCGTCGTCCACCCGTTCCCTGGACTTGAAACCATTGACCCACGGTGGCCTGACCTGGTCGTGACCACAAGCTTGGTCATGTTTTCGCGGGTTTTCTTGCTTTTCCGGGTGGTCCAGTTCCGCAGTTCGTTCAATTCCAGCAACGGCTGGTTCATCGGCTCGCTCACGAATGTCGACTTCACGACCTCTTTCTTTCTCAAGTCCACACTGAAAAACCACCCGAGCAAGTGTATCCTCGTGAGCTTTACGCTGCTGCTGCTCATCACAGGGTACTCGCTGTACGTGGTCGAGCGCTTTTTATGTGCGTTTGTCGCCGACTCGTGCTGCACGCCGCTGCTCTTTGTCGACGCGATCTGGGCGCTGGTCATCACGATGCTCACCATCGGGTACGGCGACGTCGTGCCGCACACAGGCGCCGGTCGGTTCTTTGCCGTGCTCGCGGGTCTCTTTGGCACGGTCTTGACGGCCGTGACCATCGCTGTCATGTCCAGCTACTTGGTGCTCACGCGGTCCGAGCACAAAGTGAATGCGTTTCTGAAAAAAGACGAAAACCGCCGGCTCATCAATGACCACGCTGCGCGGGCGATCCAAGCGTACGTGAATCTTCGCGCCGTGCAGCGGCGCTTCCACGGCGTCAAATCGGACCGCGGCGTGGTGATGATCGCCAAGGCCGAGCACAAGCTATACGATGTGCTGCGTGTGTACAGGCAAGTCAAGCGGTTTGTGAACTCGCACGACGTGAGCGACCCGATGGACAAGCAAATGACCATGCTCGAGATGATGGAAGTCAATGTCGAGTACATCCGCACCAAGATTGAAGATTTGGGCGAGCTGTTCCAAACGCAAGCCGACAAGCAAGCCAAAAGCAAGCGGAAGATGACCACGAGCCCGTCCGCGGCCACGGCGACGATGATGACGACGGCCGCGGCGCCCTCAACGGGATCGGCGATGGCGACAGCAGCGCCAGTAGTCGATGACGTCCCGACGAACGAAACCCACCCAGTAGGCGCGTCAGGCGGTGCGCCGCCGGCAGGGAATACTCACGCCACGACAGCTGCGCCAGCGACTACTAGTATGAACGGCACAGGGTCTCCGCCATCCTCCTCGTCGGGCCTCGTGGATCGTTTTCGTCGTTCCAGCGCCGTGCCCGGCCAGGCGATCATCGACGACTTTGACGCGGACGACGACGATGTGGGCGGTGGTGGCAGTAGTAGTTCTTCCCACCTCAGGATTACAAAACCCGAGCCAACCTCGGAGATCATGGCGTCCATGCGACGGCCATCCGCACAGCCCATGGGCGCGCAACAAAGCAGTGGATCGGCGCAACCAGGATCAAGTAGCCACACGCAGCAGCGGCTGGTCGAAATGAGCGAAATCCCCGAGTGGGCCATCGCCATGGAGACCACGATGCAAGCCATCTTGATGCACGTCTCTCGGGTCTCTGATGAGATGGAGACGCTGCGATCCAAAGTGCAAGACCAAATGGATACACTGCAAGGGCGTATGGGCGATTTAGAAAAGAAACTCGGTGTCCAAGATGCCTTCCGAGAGATCGCACGCGGCACGTCGACACGCAAAATCTTACTTCATCGGCAGTCCTCCACAGGCTTAGCCACCGACAACGGAGACCAAAACAGCCATGCTGCAGGAGCAGGAGGTGGGGCAGGAAGTGGCACTGGACCGAGTGAATCGAGTGGCCACGTTGGTGGTAGCAATGGCGGCAATGGGTCGTTCTCGCTGGGCGCTTTGACGCGGTCCAGTCGCATGTCGTTCAGCACGAAAAAGCCATCGATCCACAATTTTGTGACGCCCAAAGACCTGGAAGAGTTTCAGAATAGCGGGATCCACGATTGAGCCTAGCACGCAGCATCAAGAACGACGACATCGGCAGGTAGTTGCTGCTAGTAGCCATAGCGTCGTACGAAGACAGCAGCACCCTCATGACCACCAACACACACAGCCTCCCGACGGACGCGGGTGGAAAGAAAGAGGAACTCAGGATCACAAAGAGTCACCAACGACCCAAGCAAGCATCCTCTCGTACGGCGAAATATGACTAAAAAACAATAATAATATTATTTATCCAAACTTCAAAATGTGTTTCTTGCTTGGCTTCCCCTACTACGACACCACCAGCTTGCCCTTTCCAGTACTATCCGTCCGGCCACGGCTGCTCGTTCGACTGCGTCCTCGCTGGCGGCTTGAGTCACTACTGCCAGTGCGGCGGCGGTGGCGGTGGGAACTTTCGTGGGCGCAGTGGCAGGCCAATGCCGCCTTGTACGCGCGCCAGTTGTCGATCAACAACGGGGCGTCCTGGTCCGAAACAAGCGACTCGAGCGGCTGCACAAACTTGCTGCTCTTGCCGATCACATGGACACGCAGCTTTCTCACTTGGCTCAGCGTTCCCAGTTCCTGCTGCAGAGCTACTGCTACTACAGCATCGTCCGTGTTCGTGTCTCCTTCGACCGGCTGAGCCGTTAATAACCAGCGACTGTACCGCTCCAGCAAACCGGCCACGGTGCATTGCATCAACGACTGCACGACGTGGTCATCGATACGGAACTCAAGCCGCCGGCTTTGGATTTCTTCCCAGTACCGGTCGCTTTCGTCGCTCATGGCCGCGTCTTCCCGTGTCTTCATGCGCTGCAGGCTGGCGACGTGTTTGTGGAGCACAGACGTTTGCAATTTGCCCAAGTACAACAGGAAATCGTGGTGCACAAACTGGTCCACGCGCTTGGCGATCTCTCCTGCCGCGTGGGACGCCGACTGCACCGAGATGCTGAACCCGAGCACGCCGTGGGTCTCGCGCACCATACAAAACACTTCGTACCCGAGCTGCTGCGTCGTGCGCAGCTTATGGAAAAGCGGCTCGGCCATCACATGCTGCAAGAGCTCGGCGTACGCGTGGTCGTCGTAGCTCGCGTGGCCAAACTGGTAGTACACTTCCACAATGGAATTGGTTTCGCCCTCATGGTCGCTCACGTCGCGTAATAACAGCCCATTGGTCGTGAGCGGCAGCGCTGTCGTATGTGGCCGACGAGGCGACAACAGAGCCGGCAGCCGCTGTTCTTTTGTATGTGTATCCAGTGCGTTTTCCACTTTCTCCAGTAAACACTGCGCGTCCTGCTGCGAGATATTGCCGTGGACCATCGCGCGGATCGATGCTTCACACTGCCACAACACGGAGGCCTTGAAATGCGCGATTTCGTCACAAGTCACTTGCTCCAACACGCGCAGTTTGTCTTCGATCGGGAACGTCGTGCGCTCCAGCAATTGGAGCCGCATGTACCTTGCTTTGACCGCTGGCTTCAAGTTCAAATTGCGGTACTCCTTGACCATTTCGCTTCGCACGCGTTCTAGCACCGCGGCGTCGTCCACTGGCGTGTGGAGAAGCGCGTCCATGACGGCGTGGATTAAAGCGGGCAATTTGTCGCTAAACCCACTGAAAGTTACTTCAATATCCAGATCACGGACACATAAATCGTAGCTGTAGTTGGCCAAGTACGCGTGGTACTGGACTTTCTGCAGCGCTTCGTGGCACAACCGCAAGTACACCTTGGCGTGGATGTAATTGGATACATTGGCGGTGAGCGATGGCAAACAGAATAAGAAATTGGCTGTGGTCTTTGGTGTCAAAAACAAAACATCGCGTTTGTACCAGAGCTTACTCATAGAGGTCACGTGGGTCAACACGGGTTCGCCATGCGGGTCTTCTATTGTGAGTGGTAGCGGCAGCACAGTGAACTGCTCTGGCATGAACGGGTTCCGCTCGGGAAGCGACAGCAGCAGCTCTTCACCACGAGGAGCTGGTGGTAGTAGTCCTTGATAGTGGTGTTGCCAGTCGTTAATGGTCGTGGCTGGAATGCTCTCGATCGAGTACTGGACATCCAGCCACTTCTCGCGTCGCCACGAGGCGAGGTCGACTGCTTCGGCTTCTGCTTCAAACGAGTGGGACAGCAGCAGCACACGCGTATTCTGTGGCGTCATCCACGTGGTGAGCAACGCACGGGTCATCTCGGCGTCAAACTCGCCGTGGAGCACATCGTAGCTGAGCAAATGGGCCCGTTCCACGCCGTGGCGTGCCTGCAGCAGCTCGGCGAGCCGTTTGCAAAGAGACAACGGATGCGATTCCTCTTGGAATTGGAAATTCATTTTGCTGGCGGCTTTCAGTTCTTGGAAGATCCACGGACACGTGAGCGCTTGTTTGGTGACAAATGAAACCACATCGAAGACCAGCGAAACGACTGCTTGCCAGTGGGCAAGCCCCGTCTTGGTGAGCGACACGTTGACTTCAAAGAGACTTCCAAATGAGCCAAACTCGTACGCGTCGCTCTCGGAGATGCCCACGGAGACTTCGGTCGCCCACATGCGGTCTTTCAAGATCGCACTGAGCGATCCAGTGGCTTCGTGGCCCATCGCATGGGAGAGAAACTCCCAGGGCTTTTGGCGATAGTTGTGGAGCTGCGGCGGCAACGGCCAGTACAAATGCATGGCGTGCATCTTGCGGACAGGAACGATCTTGATCAGCGTCGGCGCTTGGCCCGCGGCTTCTCCAAATGGTGGTGGTGGAGCCGCTGGCGATGGCGATGATTGCTTGAGATTGGTCGGAATGCCCATGAAAGACTCGCGTACCCACGCTTCCAGATCGTCCAGCGAGTCCTCACCGTACACACAGAGCTTCATGCGGTCCGCCGAGTAGTGGGTCTTGTAGAAGGCCATCATCTCGTCCCGCACGTTGCGTCCGCTTCGCAAGGGCTCATCGTGGAGACTCGCGGTGTTGCCCCAACTGAACGAATTGTACAAACTCTCGGGCGCGCTGGTCTCACATTGCACTTGCTGGAGCCGCACGTAGTCGTTCTGTCTCGCACGGTTGAATTCCGACTCAATCGCGAGCAGTTCGCGGTCCATGGCTTCTTCTTTGAAAAGCGGCGCCACGAAAAACTGAGCAAACATGTCCAGCGCGCCGCGTAAAAAGCCTGGCGCGACTTCAAATAAATAGCGCGTGCTCTCGCACTCGGTTGTGCCGTTGCTGTAGCCGCCGTGGGTGCTCAGAAACGACTCGAACTCGTTCTCATCGGGGTACTTCGCACTGCCCATGAAGAGCATATGCTCCAGGTAATGCGCCAGACCGCGCATATCCTGTGGGTCGGCCATGCTGCCCACGGCGACCGAGAGACACGCCGCAGCGTGGGGAGTGCCCTTGACAACCGCGCGGCCTCCATCTCTGCTGCTGTTGCTGCTGGCGTCATCACCGCTGTCTTCGTCATCGCTGTCGGCATCGTCGCCATCGTCGTCGCTGCCAGTGTCGCTCTCCGTGTCGTACCCGCCAGAGTGGCTCACCGTCGAGCGTCGGGGTCGAAAAAGCAAGTCGTCTTCATCTTCGGGCTCTCTTAGCTCGCCGTCAGAGTCGCCGCTGCAACCAATGACTTCATCAGCACCGCCACCATCATTCTGAGCGAGCGGGTCGCCGTGGATCAGAAGCGCTTCAAGACCATTCTCCAGTGTGATCACGCGGTACTGCTTCTTGTCGCTGGGCGATTTGAACGCGTCGAGAGACAACGACGCCATGGATAGATGGACACGCAATCAAAGACCTGAACGGAATGGCGCTCTTTAGAAGGGACAATAGCTGAGCTGTTTGTGTGGTGGCTTGTTGTCGTTGCTTTCGCTGCCCACGAGCGAGTGCGGGAATGGCCTTCCTTCCTCCATGCTCCAAAAGAGACCTTTGTGTCGTCACATGCCAACTTTCTTGTTCTGAAAGTTCTTCCAGTTCTTAGTGGAGGCATTTCAGCCAATCAGAAGGCGAAGCTAATTTCCGATTAGTTTGCCAGTCTTCAACTCAAAAGCTAATTTGAAAAGAAAGAACTGGCTGCATTTTCGCCTTCGATCGGCATTCGATTAATGTTGGAGCGTCGCCTATGCGCGCGCTCATAGGCATTGTAAAAATGAGTTGATAGATAAAAAAAAGTATACACAGACACACACCACACAGTCTTCATAATGATGGTCACCGCCTTATCCTGAGACGACCGAGCGCATCGCAGCCGCGGAGGCCCGCAGCGTGGTCGTGATGGTGATGCGGGTCGCCCTGGTGGCCAACACGGCCGGAAGCCCAAGCGCCATCACAAAGGCCACGTACGGACGCGAAATGTCTCGACACGACTTGCCGACACGCGTATTGCCGACGTATTCCAGCGGATTCGTGATACAAGTCACGTACATGCGGTCAAAGAGACTGCCACGATGGGACACAAAGACATTGTTTCGATGGAGCCGCAGCGTGCCTTCAAAGCCTGATTTGGTCAAGTAGCTGCACAGCAAATAGCTTCCGCTGATCTTTTTCACGTAGAATTCAAGATCTTCGAGCGGCGCCAGCAGCGACGACGGGTACGCGCCAAAGCCTTCCATCTTGACCGTGTCGCCCACCATCGCGACCATGCCATTGGCTTCGTACTGGAGGATGATGCGCACTTCGCCCAGCATCAGCTCTTTCTCTGGTGCTCGCTTTTGCTGGCCGCCTTTCCAGCTTCCCGAACTCGCAAACGGGATCGCGCCACTGAGCGTGACCCACTTGTCCATGACTTCTTCTTTGCCCTCGATCAGCGACGTAAAGTCAACCACCGCGGTGCCAATGACCGAGCCATTGTTCAGCCCCACGACTTTGGTCGCGCGGTCCGTGATGGTGTCTTCGTTCATGACGTCGATGGTCAGTTCCAAGCGCACATCTGAGTGCTCGTCCAGTGGGTTCCGCTTCAAATCCAGTTTTTGGATTTTCATTTCCAGCAATTCGCGATGCCACGACGGGTTGTCGTTGCTTTGGATCGTCGAGCTGCGCAAATTCTGGTCGCCGTGGCGGAAAATCACATACGGATTACACGTGCGCACCCAGAACATGGACGCCGCGGCGCGCAGGCTGCGCGCTTCCACCAGGCGGATGGAAAGCGTCCCGGCGATGTTATCTTGGTGGTTGAGGTACTTTTCAAAGAGAATGGGCTGCAAATTCGCGCGATCGGCTGCGGGGATCAGCGCCATTATGGACAAGTCGTTCGGATATTGCAGCGATAGCGTCGGCAGCTACGAAGTAATACAGAACGCTGTGGGGATAAGGTCTAGTTTTAGCGTCAAATGACTGACTGGCGCTTTGACCCCAAAGCGTGACGATGTTCCTTTTTTTCTTTCTTGGTTGACTGACTGTTGGGCGGCTTTACCTTTGGGCTGTGTCTTGGCTGTTGAGATGAGGATCAATGCTGACGCGCAAGCCGTCAGGAAGTTAAGAACGTCCACTCTGTTACAAACCAACAAGGCTAATTAGGCTAAGCTAGTTAAAAAAAATCAGCACTCGGCTGAACTTCAACAAGAAAATGGGAAAACCATGACTTTTTGACGTGGATTTAATAAGCAGCGCTCCATGCCAGCCCACCCAGCTTGTTTTCTGCGCCTTATAAATGATAGATACCAACACACACACACACTAGCTCCCTCCCTTCACTGCATGGAGGCGAGGATCGCACGCATGGCCGCGGACGACGCGCGATATGTGGTCATGACCGTCGCTCGGGTGGCCATGAGCGCCGGCAGACTGAACGTCATCGCAACGTTCACGTACGGACGTGTGATCTCTTTACACGACTTGCCAATGGGCGTGTTGCCGATAAACTCCAGTGGTTCGCTGATGCAACTGACGTATAAACGGTCCAGCAAGCTGCCGCGATGCGAAACAAACACCGTGTTCCGATGCAATCGGAGTGCGCCTTCAAAGCCCGACTTGGTCGGGTAGCTGCACAGCAAGTAGCTGCCACTAATCTTTTTCACTTGCAGCTCCAGCTCATCAATGGGCGCCAGCAAGCAGGACGGGTAGGTGCCAAAGCCCTCCATCTTGACCACGTCGCCAATCACGGGCTCCATGCCGTGGGCCTCGTACTGCAGAATGATTCGCACTTCCCCGAGCACAAGTTCCTTCTCTGAGATGCGCTTGATCTGCCCTTTCTTGCTTCCAGGGCTGCACGATGGAATCGCACCACTGAGTGTGACCCACTTGTCCACGACCTCTTCTTTGCCTTCCAGAAGCGACGTGAAGTCAATCACCGCGGTGCCAATGACCGAGCCATTTCTCATGCCAACCACTTCGGTCGCGCGGCCTGCGATGGTGTCTTCGTTCATGACGTCCAGCGTCAGCTCCACGCGCACATCCGAGTGGTCGTCCAGTGAGTTCCGCTTCAAATCCAGTTTTGGAATCTTCATCTCCAGTAGCTCCCGACGCCACGACGGGTTGTCATTACTCTGCACCGTCGAGCTGCGCACGTTTTGTTTGCCGAGACGGAAAATCACATACGGATTGCACGTGCGCACCCAGAACATGGACGCCGCGGCGCGCAAGTTGCGCGCTTCCACGAGCCGGATCGAGAGCGTGCCGGCGACGTTTTCTTGGTGGTTCAAGTGCTTCTCAAACAGAAACGGCTCCATATTGGTGCGGTCTTTGTGGACAATGAGGGTCATGGCGGTGGTTGTACTGACGCGCGGCAGCTTCGTGACTGATGAAGGAATGATGGGAAGGGAGAACAAACTGCCAACGCCGCGTCGCAGAGCGCCTCTGCTACTGCAGTATTGGTATTAGACAGCGCTTCGTCCCTGATTCGATTCTCTGGGTTGGACGGCGCCACGTCCCTGGTCGTCACGGTTATTTTTCTTCCATGTCTCGCCATTTGAACCTTAAAATAAAATCTTAACATGAAGCGGATCGTCCGTTTTTTTTTTTTTTTTTTTA
>JAADWJ010000135.1:0-45527 GCA_023336165.1 Pythium monospermum
ACCAGCGGCAAGAGGTTTGGTTCTTCTATGTGAACCCAAGCAAGGTCGAGCGGCTGTGAGTGTGGACTAGTGTGTGCGCGTTTTTCTTCTTGGTGCCAAAACATCGTAAAATGTGTAAATGGTAAAATTGTAAAATTGTACTTTGTATTGTTTATCGTATTTAAATCTCGATTTGAGTGGGACCACCAAAAGCGCAGAAGAGAACTAGGAATTCTCACACTTGTCCGGACAAATCAAATTGTGGAGTTTGAAATTCATGCGTGGCCAGGAAGTTACTATATGTGCCAGTTAGACTTGATTGATGGCTATAGGACGTACCACATGTGTTGCAGGCCATGGACTTCCCACCAGCTCCAGTGTGATCGTGGGCACTCGTCTCATTTACACCACTGTGCAGGTGCAGTCGGACGAGACCAGTCGAACCCATCAGGCATCCACACTGACTGGAAGGTATTCAGCGTGATATTCATTCAACCACACGACCCAATAATGGATAGAATATGAATTTTAGAGGCTAAATGATGACATTTACGACAATTTTTATCCTAGACGTCCAATACACACACACAATTTTTTCTTATCTTCGAAATAATGCAAGAGACCCGACTCACTTTTAGTACGAGTCGTCGCTTGTCTGGGCACCGCCGTTTGTCGGCTGAGCCGCACCTCCGTTGTTGGCTGGCGGCTTGTCCGAGCCACGGAACGACTTGCCACCGATCGAGCCGAACGAGTACGAGTGCGAGTTCCCACCGCCGTGAGTGTTTCCGCCAGTGTTTCCTCCGTTTGGTGGGGAGCCTCCGCTGGCACCGCCGTTGCCGTTGGGTTTCCAGCCACCGCCTGCCTGCCAGCCTCCGTTTCCACCGCTTGGCTTCCAGCCTCCGTTCCCACCGCTTGGCTTCCAGCCTCCGCCGTTACCGCCGCTTGGAGGAGATCCGCCATTGTTACCGCCGCTAGGAGGAAAACCACCACCGTTGCCTCCACTGGGCATGCCACCAGCTCCGCCACTTGGAGGGAAGCCACCGCCGTTGCCTCCACTAGGAGGTGAGCCACCGCCGTTGCCACCACTTGGAGGGAAGCCACCGCCGTTGCCTCCATTGGGAGGGGAGCCACCACCGTTGCCGCCGCTGTTACCACCATTTGGAGGGTAGCCACCATTGTCACCGCCGCCGTTTCCTCCGCTTGGCTTGTCACCTCCGTTTCCTCCGCTCGGCTTGTCACCTCCGTTTCCTCCGCTCGGCTTGTCCCCTCCGTTTCCTCCGCTTGGCTTGTCACCGCCGTTTCCCCCGCTTGGCTTGTCACCGCCGTTTCCTCCGCTTGGTTTGTCACCTCCGCTTGGTGCATCTCCTCCACCAGCGGGAGGAGTAGCATCTCCACCAGCAGCCGCGCACTTGTTGGTGGACTTGGCTGGGAAGTCGCTCGAGTACGAGACACTGAAATCGGCTTTCCCTCCTTCCTTCCACGTGCAGCACGGATCGCCAAAGGCCTGGCCCACGGTCATACTGGATCCAGGGAACGTGTCCTTACACAACGCGGCTGACCACGAGCCCGTAAACATCTTGCCGAACGCCGTGAAGTCACTGCCCGCGTGGCCAAGTGTCTTTGGGAACCCACTTCCGTTGGGGAGAGCCTGAAGAAACTTTTCATACGCCTCGGTGGGCGATGGCGAGAGCGTGAGCGCCAAGGCGCCGACCGCGAAAAGGGCCGAGATGGTCTTCATGTTTATTTCTTGGCTGGATCTTGGTTGGGTGTGCTGTGGAAGGCAATTGTTGGAATGAGCTCTCCGGATGGCTTGGACAATGCTCACAGTGTGCTGGCGATGGCGATGGCATAAGAAACAACGTCTCTATTGAGAGACATCCAGAACTGTCTTCCACAGCCATTGTCTACTGATCTAACCCGGATGCTTGAACACAAAGAGCAAATGGCGTGTTGGTTTAAAGGAGACCGAAATCCGGTGGTTCAAACTTCCTGCCAGCAGGTGGTCATGTACCCATCCAGCTGGTCGTGTTTATCGCTCCAGTACCGAGCGTCTCAGCGGTGATCAGTATCCGACAGTGTCGGCGACACCTCAATAGACCTATTGAACGCAGGGGCAAGTGCTACAGTATCGAATGAAGACAGTTGTGGGTGAGGCAGAGCCCACGTACAGATGTCGACTGTCGGAACTCCATCCGGCACCACCGACCAGAATCACATCGGACTTGCATCGGTCGACGAGTGCAGTATCGGCCTGGCAACTCGTTGAAGCCTGTGGATCCATACCTTTACGGAATCATCCATCGTTGATCTGATCGCTTTGCTACTGATGTTAACAACTGGACGTGCCTTGATTTTGCAAATGGCGCCGAATTCAAGTGCCTGAACGGCACATTACTCCAGTACGTGGTCGTGGCAACGAAACTCTTGAGAACACTTGTATTTCATAGGGTATTAATACATGCAATCCCGTGGGATGTGGGAAATGCGCTGATGGCGCCGAGCGAGCTGGCGGCCACGAGGCGGCAAGCATGAACCTCCACTGGCCACCGTGTCATTTGATACTGTCTCGTACTGTACTGTACTGCATGCTTCACCAGTCTGCTCTTGGTTTTTTGGGTTTTTAGTCACAGCATATTGGTGGCAAATTCCTTGAAGGCAATCGGCATTCGCGACGCTTTTTCCGTTTGTGACCTTTCATCGTTGGCAAATCAGCTGACACCGGTACGACAGCGGTGGTTAGGTCTCTCACATATTTTCTCGAAAAAGGGTATGTCAAGCCACTCAGTGGCTTTTTAACTTCATACAAAGATCAGGTTATGACAAAACACTCTCTGGATTCATGGCGTGTTTCGGCAATCGGTGATGGGTGAGGTCAATGAAATCCAGTGGCGACAGCCTGGTGACGCGCTTCAGAAAAGTTGGTGCATCAAAAAAAGTTGGTTGCCAACAACAACATGGAGGCCAAAGCGGCATTCACAAGATACGCAAGGGAAAAAGGAAACTTCAGGCGGACGCATATACAGTACGCTACAGTTGAAGCGTTATTGCCCAGGTGTACTGTACAGTGTATTCGCAGCAGAGAAATGGCAAGCTGTCAAGGGACGTTGGCAGACATGGAGCCAATTCCGTTTGAGTGCTGGCGTCGTGGACGATGGCAACAAGAGGCGGTTGAGAACGCGCCTCAAACACCCACCTGGGTGGACCAGCAATTGGTCCAGGTAGCGGAAGAGCTGCTATATGACCCTATGTACCATGCGGTGGACGAGCGCGTGTCGCTGGATCCACAGTCGCCACCACAGCAGCAAGTGCTGGAGAAAGCGCCGCTTTTTAGTCATCGGACGCTGCCCCCACCTCCACCTCCAGCAGCAGCAGTACGAGAAAAAGAACCCCACAGAACGCGAACTTCAAGCCCACCAAACGATCACAGAAACTCGCGTATACTGCGCGCGGAAGCGCAGACATCATCATTCCCTTATGAATGTCCTCCTCTCCCGTTACCACCGAGTGCATGCAGTAATGCAAACGAACTGGACGCATTTCCTGAGCCAGAACCAGCAGCTTCGATCGGAACTCAGACCAAGTCAAAGTCAACGTCAAAGTCAAAGCAGCAGCGCGTACCACGTGCAACCCGGAAGACAGGGAAATCTTCAACAACTGAGCTCATGCCAATCAACACTGATGGAGACGCGGCCGACGCAGAAAAGGCCATGCAAGCCAAACGCAAGAGCGAGATCGAAAAAAGGAGCCGCAAAAAGCGAGCGGTACGTACATGGACGAGCCCGTCCACGAGCCGCACCTGAGTTAACCATGGTTTCCAACTAATTTTTTGTGGATATTTTTTGGTTTAGTCCAATATGGATACCATGAAAGACCGGTTAGAACAGCTGGAGCAGTCCCTCGTCCAACTTGTCCGGTTCCACCAACAAAAGAACGACCAACTTCAACAAAACCACCAACTCCAACAAATCCAAGAAAACCAACAAAACAACCACCACCAACAACTTCCGCTCCAACTTCGACTAGCGAGACTTCGAAACTTGCTGGCCAACCAATTCCAAGAATTGGCGCACTTGCGGAAAGACCATGTGGAAATGTATCAGCAGCTCCACCAGTTTGTCGATATCAAGGACTCGCTCACCAACGTGATCAGCGCGGTAAAAACAGTCCAGCCACCAGTAACCATGTCGGAAATGCCAGCCCTTTTTGACTGCTTGTATGTTTCATGTTTTTTTCGCCTCCAGCATGACTTTAGTGATCCATCCATCTACGATCTGCTCTCGTGGTGGGACCCACCGTCCGATGCCGAATGCATGCGGCTCGCACATGAATCCATGGAGATGATCCGGTCTTTCCAAGTCTCCAAGCGCTGCGTGACAAACAAGCACAGTGGCTGGGATCTTGCCTACGACTGTTCGCCTGGTGTGGGCTGCAAGTTTTACATGACCCGCACTTTGTTCAATATTGACGTACCAACGTTAGCACAGACAATCTGGGACGCTCGCAGCACTGCCGAGGCAGCCTCACGGATGGGCGGCTCTCTCTGCCGCGTGGAAGTCTCGGTGATCAAGGCCGTGACAAAAGATTTGATGGTCGTGAACCGCACACTGATCAGTCCCGTGTTTGGCACGATCCGGTGTTTGTACCTTCTGGTGCGCACCCAAGTTAATGGCATTGTGTACATTGTCAGCCGTGATCTGGGCCGCTCCAAAGATCTGACGTGGGACCAAGCGACCCGCGATTTCCCAGAGACCTCGGCCAATAAATGGGTCGATATGTTTGCATGGTCGTCGTTCCAGAAAGTGCCCGACGACTCGTCCAATGACAACGACGATGCGTACCTTCTTGAATATGGAGGCTGGTGGGGCGCGACCCATGCGCTTGGCTTGAACCAGTGGATGCTTGAGATCATCTTCATGGTCGTGCGGTGGGAGAATTTCTACGTACGGCCGCAGTTGCTAGTGGTTTAGCTTAACCCTGGGGCTATAATAATATGATGTGTTGATCTTTTAAATAAATAGCACTATTGCTCAATACTTTGTCGTGTACTGGAGTCTTGTGTAGTACCTGTAGCAAAATGGCAGACTCGTAGTTCTTGTGTAGTGTTGTCGCCGCTCATTGTGTGCTGGGTCAATCGCCCACAGCCTCGTGAGTCTGTCGAGATAATGAAGATGATGGCGGCTCCAGTATTTCGTGGAGAACGCTGGCAGCTCGTGGCGCGTCTGTGGACAGCGGCGCTTCCAAAGACGGGCACGTGGTACTGACGCTCTCGGTCGAATTGCCCCACAGCAACTCCAGCTTGCCTTCTGCTTTGGCTTGGTTTACTCGTGCTCTTGCGACTTCATCATGGCTGTTGACAATCACCAGTTGGATTAACATCTTCTCGCCATGGACTGCAAGCGATTGGAACGAAAATGCACTTGTAGAAGAACCGTTCTGTGTTTTGTTGGCAACGGGCGAGAATGTTCTGTTGGACAGATCTTCCGGGCAAAACACAAATGGGATCCGCGCGAATACAATTTCTATGGGCGGTTGATGGTTTTGTGAGCAATTGACCTGGAAACTCGCGTAATCTTGAGCGGTGAATGCGCTTGCTGCAGCGGAGTGGAGATCGTGGAGAGGCACCATGTCAGTTGGGGACACGCACCGCGAGCGGCTCCGGGTGGCCAGCGGCGTGGGCGCCGTTGTCGTGACCCGGTAGCCACGGTGGTTGCCCAAGAGCAAATCGTATTTGATCGTTGTGTTGGTCTCCACGTGGATCCAGCCGTCGAAGCTGAGTCGGCGGTCGTCATCGGAGGATACGTACGGAAACAGTTTGCCTTGGATCCAGGTGAAGCCATAAAAATCGGTGGTTTCTTCATGTTTGCGGCCGTACTTCCCATAGACGGTATGTGGCTTTGGTATAATCGTAAACTCCACCAGAGTTGCCTTCTTCACGGCCTGGAGAACATCCATGGCTTGCGCTCGTGGCGTTGGTGAGCCAGATACTGCCAGCCCCACACACACCAGCACAGCCACCGCCGTAAACACACACAACGCAAAGCAGACAGTGCCCCGTGCACGCGCAGCGCGACGTTGAGCTTGCAAAGCGAGCACTTCCTCGTTGCGATCGTAATACGCTTGCTGGTAGCGCTGTTGGTAGCTCGCTGGTACGTGTGGTTGAGGGTAGTAGCTCGTCGCTGCGTGCCAGTGCTTGTCTTGCTCGGCGCTCTCCACGACGCCAATCTCCGCATGTTGTCCATCATCAGGGTCATTCCGAGCTCTGTGGTATCGCCCACGCGCCATTTTCTGTTCTGTTGGTTGTTGTAATCACCAACGAAAGTTGGAAGAACAACAAATTATTTACATTCAAACGATCAACTGTCGGGTTGAAGTTGTTGGCGTTTCCCAGTTGGCTACATTTGAATAGTACCCCAGGGGGATGAACTGCACATGACTTTCCCGCCTTCAAAATCCGCACTCCAAAAGGCAACGTGCAGACACAAAGGCAACCAACATGATGCTCGCACTACAAGCACTGAAGGCGCTGCTTCCATCGTCGTTCGATTCCAAGTCACAGACCATTCGGTACGCGCTGCTACCGCCCTGCAAGACTCTCGTGGTACGTCATACTGCGCAGTAGAAGCCTCAGTGGGTTGTCAACCGTTGTCTAATCGGGTGATTTGATTTAATTTGAGCAGCAATGCTTTGTCGCGTGCGCGTGGGAGTTTATCCACGAACTCGCGCACCCTGCGGCTTGCACCGCACGCTCATCGTGGCGCCTGTGGCTGCTGATCGTGCCCCACGTGGTTTTACTCGTGGCGTACATTCTCCAATGTGTGTTGTTCTTGCGCAAGTCGCGAGCGCTTTCCCTTGCCATCCGCACGGTGGCGTGGCTGCTGGTGCCACTCGCGTTCTTTGCAGCAGTACACAGCGCATTCCGTGCCAGTATCAGCCTATGCTGCTGCTCTGATTTACTCTGGTGCGTTGCCCATATCCATATATGTTTGTCGTTGACGTTTAACTTACTCACTCTATCGTGCAAACACCTCCCAAGTCCGATGAGTTCGCCCGACCAGAAGCGGCCAAATAGCAAAGCATGCAGTCTCTTCCTCGCCAACTGGTGCGTCGTACTACTGGCTTTTACCTCCCCCGATGGACGACTTATGGGGTGCGTATGCTCAGTTACTGGGCTTTGCTTCGCAAGGTCACGCACTTTGCCGCCACCATGGGGATGCTGCGACCACTCGTACGTTGCATGATACTCCCCTTGGCAACGTTACATGCTCACAATGACAATATTTGTGCTTTTGGGGAGGGGACTACAGATTACTCTTCGAGTGTCAGTATATTTAGTGGAATCCCAAGACCAAGCAGCGAAAACTCACATGATGCGGTTCCTTGACAAGACCAAGTGATCGCGTCTTCCAATTCCAAATGGCGCAGGAGCCCACGGCTTTTTTTTCTATGCGTAGGCTGCCCAAAAGTAATCTACTTACGCTTCTTCCATCATCGCGACATCATTCGCGTCCACTTCGCCTTCTTCCTGTTCCTCCTCTTGGCCATCCTCTCGACGACCAGTGCTGATATGGAGCTCTTGCAGTGGCAGCCCGTTGATCTTGGCGTCCATTTTTTGGTACCGGATTTGCCGCATTTGCTTCTTGCGCTTCTTCTTGATCTCTTCTTCGACTTGGAAAATTTGTTTGTACACCTCTGGGGTCACCAGCGACTTGACCATCGAGAGGAAGATGCCTCCTTTTGATCGTCGTCGAGGCTGTGGTGGCTGCTGCTGGCCTAATAGCGCGTTGGCTTGCACCATCATGTGTGGAGGACGCCCGCAGGCGTCCGCATTTGCCGTCAATCCGCCTTGTTTCTCGACCGCCATGGTATCCACCAGCGCCTTCCACGCGGTATCGGCACCGGCGAGATTGACCACACGATGCATCAGCGCGATCTTGGGCTCTTCTAACGTATCAGCAAGCATGCGCGGCATATGGTGGACCTTCGGTCGCTGCAAGCGCGGCGATGATGACGACGTCGTGGCGCCACGGCCACCATGGCCACCACGGCCACTAGGACCACCTCGGCCGCCGCCATTTCTGCCGCCGCTGCGATTTCCGTGGCGTCCTCCGCCACCGCCACCGCCACGACGTCCACCGTTGCTATGCGTATGCGAGTTGTTGCTGTGGTGGTTGTATTGCTGTTGGTGGTCTGTCGCAGCATGGACAGACATGGGCAGAGCCGTCACAGCGAGATCGTCCATTGTTTGTTGCCTCGCTTTTGTTTTCCTTTTGTTGCTTTTTTGGCGCCCCAGTTCCATTCACAGTCAACCCATGAGTGCGAATGTAGCGGAGATACGCTACTTAACAAACTGTGCAAATGCATAACATGCTCCGAACAGTGCCCTACCTCTACCAATGAATATTCGGTGAGCGGCTCTGCATCCACAAGCGACACCAATGCTGCACCACACATCGACGATGAATCGCGGCGCCTTTGCGCAGCGCGCCATGCAGCAGCTTGTGCGGTCCCCTGCGTTCTCGACCACCTCAAATAGAACCCCCTTTGCACGCCGCTCGCAGCTTTGGATCCCAACCGAGAAAGAAAACCCCGCCGACGCTGCGATTCCAAGCCACCAGCTTTTGATCCGTGGTGGATTCATCCGTAAAAGCGGCCATGGGTCGTTTGCCTTTTTACCATTGGGTAAGCGCGTGCTCACCAAGCTGGAGGCCATCATCGACGACGAAATGGACGCGATCCAAGGCAACAAGATCGATTTGCCACTGATGATCTCTTCGGATTTGTGGAAAATTTCTGGACGATGGCAAACGCGTGGGCCCGAGCTGATCACTTTTGAGGACCGCCGAGGCGACACGCAAACACTTGCGCCCACGCATGAAGAAAGCGTGACTAGTCTGGTCGCCGCGCATTACACAAATTCCAATGCCTCGCTTCGCTTGTACCAAATCGGCACGAAATTCCGCGATGAGATCCGCCCTCGCTTTGGCTTGTTGCGAGGCAGGGAGTTTATCATGAAGGATATGTATTCCTTTGACACAAGCTTTGAAAACGCGCTTACAACGTACGATGATGTCGTTGGCGCTTATGAGACCATCTTGCGCAAGCGCCTGCAGCTTCCGATCGCCAAAGTGGAAGCCGATTCGGGTAATATTGGCGGCAATTTATCGCATGAATTCCATGTGCTTGCCGGGATTGGTGAAGATGCGCTGCTTTCGTGTAGCGAGCCATCGTGTGGCTACGCTGCGAATGTGGAAAAGGCCTTTGGTACACTGGGAAAAGACCAAGAAGGTCCACAGATCGACGCAGTCGCCGTGAACCACGTCGTGCAGCAGCTACGCGAGCGGCTAGCTGCTGCGCAATGCGGCCATGCAGCTGTATGGCAACAAATCACAGAGACGCTTGCTCCATTGGACCCCTTGGTGCATGGCATCAAATGCCAAGTCTTTGTCGAGTCCACCAGCGATGGCGAGGACAAGCCAAAGAAAATGGCGGTGGTGTTTGTGCGAGGCGACCGCGACGTGAACGATCTCTTGCTCAAGCCATTCTTCAACGGCGAGGAACTGCAGGCTGTTCCTGTGTCTGCTACTACAGGCAAGTCGTTCTCGGATACTTTTGCAGAGAACAGCAGCAGCATGGAGGTGTTTTTGGATGATTCGCTATCATCAGAAAACCCATTGGTCGCACTGCTTCTTGAACAAAAGGAACAAGACAAGGACAAGGACCATACTAAAATCCACAGGGG
Source organism: Pythium monospermum (assembly GCA_023336165.1). Classification (NCBI taxonomy): domain Eukaryota; phylum Oomycota; class Peronosporomycetes; order Pythiales; family Pythiaceae; genus Pythium; species Pythium monospermum. The sequence continues at coordinate 9,719 of JAADWJ010000135.1, forward strand.
CCATTTCCGTGTCGCCCAGGAATGTGATGGCTGTCCAAAATGCACAAACGGACAATTACAAGCCAAACGAGGCATCGAAGTCGGCCATGTGTTTTACTTGGGCCACAAATACTCGACGCCGTTTCAAGCGACTTTTACGTGTCAAAATGATTTCCATAATACCAAGCAATCAATTCAAAAAACAATGGAGATGGGCTGCTTTGGCATGGGTGTCTCACGGTTGATCGCCGCCGTGGTGGAAAGTTCCCATGATGCAAATGGCATCATTTGGCCCCACGCCATCGCGCCGTTCCAAGTGTGTGTGCTGGCGATTGGCAGCAAAAAAAGCGACGACCCAGCGGCGCAAGCGGCCTTTTCCATCGCACAAAGCCTGTCGCAAGTGGTGGGCAAAGGCGACGTGGTGCTGGACGACCGATGGAACGAAAGCCCCGGCTCCAAGCTCACCGAGGCCGAACTGCTGGGGTACCCTTTCCGTGTCGTGGTCGGCAAACGCTTTGTCAAAGAAGGACTGGTCGAAGTGCTCACACGTGCCACCATGGAGAAGACCTTTCTGCCACTGGAGGAGCTGGTCGCGTTCTTCCAGCAACAAAAACAACTGCAGAACCAAGAAGTGTGACGAGGGTCTACTTGCACATAAAATGGACAATAATAATAGACGAAAATCATTTTTTCTGTATTAGTTTTGGAATTAAAAAGAAAATATTTTTTTTTTCTTTTTTTTTTTTGGTGTCTTGGGATTCACTGTCAATCACTGTCCGTGATCGATTCCTCTGGATCTTTGCCAGTCAGCGCATTGGCAAACGTGGTGGCGGCAAAAAGTGCCATGGCATCCAGTCCTTTTGCTGCACTTGGTAGAATAAACGGTGGGAAATTCGTAAACACGTGGGGCACATGAGGGAAAATCTCCATGTGCCAAGTTGTCAACCCATCATCCAGTGCTTTTTGCATCAGTCGTTTGGAGTGCGGCAAGATGTAATCCAGCTCGGCGGCTTGGATGTAAACAGGCGGCAGCCCACTCAGATCACAATGGACGGGGGAGGCATCGCCCCATGTGGTCGGGTGGCCTTCGCGTGGATGGTACGTGTCAAAAATGGACTGGCAAGGCTTATCCGCCAAGATACAGTATGGCACTTTCCGTTCATCGCCCACCATTTCCAAGTCGACAAACGGACACGACAAGATGCCAGCCAATGGCATCAGTTCTGGGTGGTTGTCCCGGATTCGTAGCATCGTGGAAACCGCTAGCCCTGCACCGGCGCTATCGCCTGCGACAATGATTTGCTGTGGAGAAAGCTGCTGGTCGTCAATGAGGTACTTGTACATGACCAGCGCATCCTCTGGTGGGATGGGGTGGGGATGTTCCGGGGTTTTACGGTAATTCGCCAGTAAAATCTCCACTTGCACTTCTTGGTCATTAGTCAAACCGAGTTGTTCTTGGAGTTTGGCTTGGATGCGGTACTGTAATTCGCTTCCAAAGGGGATATACATGCGTGGACTATTGACCGCAAACCCGCCACCATGGAAAAACAACACAACCAGACGATGCGCCGCCTTTCTCTCCGTCGCTTCACCCTTGGTCTTTTCGGTAGTCGCAGCAGCAGACGAAGCAGACGAAGCCGACTTGATCCACATGTGTTCAAGCCTATTGTAGGTCACGCTTTGGGTCGTGGTGCCATGCTGACGGCAGAAAAACCAGCCCATGAGTGTACCCGCGACTGCCGTTTGCGTGCGAATGATTTGCGCATTGCGCGCGACGCCCAGTCGGTGGCCGTAGTGGGTCATAAACGCTCGTGAGACATTCCGTGACACTTCAAAGCCCAGTGTCCACTCGTCAAAGAGCGGTTTCCAGCCGCGCGAAATGTACTCGGTCAGTGTGAACGCTGTGGTGTACAAAAGCCGCAGCGTCACGCCAGGCAATTCCCACACGTGTTCGTACCATCCGCCGACGGCGAGCCACAGCACCGCGTACAGCGAACCGGCTTGCGCGGCGCGGCGAAGCGCGTGGTGGACGCGGTCGGAACGAAGCAACCGCAAGAGAGTCGGTGGCAGGCTACCGTGGATGACTTGGAGCGCTTGCGTGGGGCGCATTGTACTGGTTGGACTGCTGGCGTCTGGAGCACAAGGAAGAAGAAGCTGAAGTGATCAAGTGTTGGTACGTGTAGGTTCAGTTTTTCAGTGCATTCTGAGGTGATGCCGTTGGTGGATCCCTGTCTCGTAATTTGCTTTTTTCTCTTCTCAATCTCTCTCACTCCCAGACTGTGTGTCGGTTGGTGAGAGCGATGGACAGCAAGCGACCCAGAAGACAGCAAGGTGGATGCCATTGGTGACAGCCATGCATCACGCGTGCGCTGGTTATGTCCCCTCATCTCGGAAATGATGTGAAACTTCAAGGAGGAGGCGATGTCATCGAGTTCAGTTCAAAGTTTCGCGCGCGATGTCTCAAGCGATCAACTTGTCATTTTTGCTTCGTGTTCCTTGAAGTGACGACATCACTTTTCCCTAAAATAGGGAATTTGACATCGCTATTTTGGGCGATTTCCTCCGAATTATGATTGCTCTTCATGATTGCGCACAAAGAGACGCGATATACTATCTTAGGATATTAGATCATGTTGAAGTTCCGCAAGTGATCACTGATTGGTTAAAAGGGTGTAGAGCTCCATGATATCCACAGAGGAATTTCCATTTTGTGTGTGAATGGAAGTTCCAATGGAATAGAGCCGTCGGTTCTGCTTACCAAACACAACAGTACTGTAGTGATGGGTACAGACAGTGCAGTACAGTATGGCGGCTTGCGCGAGAGACTGCGGAAGCGCTGAGTGCTGAGTGGTCGCAGCCGACAGGTGGCGTGGCCGATACCAATTCGAACAATACCTGCTCATAGTTTGATTTTCCCTTCGCCACACCAAACGGTAAACAGTCTCAAGGATCTGCAAAGGATGGTCTCCGTCGTGACGGCTTCATCGGTGGTCGCCAAGTCTCAGCAGCACAAGCCGTCTTTGAAGATTCTTCCGTTTCTTCAATCACATCTTTTCCGCGTGCTTCTCCATGTGAATGAAGCGCAAGTCAAAAAGGTGTTGTTTCGAATGGCGGCCACGGGTTCGGTGTACGCGTCCATGGCGTGGCTATTTGGCGGTTTCCATGAGAATTGGTGGCAATTGCCTGGTGTCGTGGCGCGAGTCACGTACACCATCACCATCACACTGACTGAGTACATTGCGCGCGGCTGCAAGCCCCATTTTGCCGAGTGGACGCTGTCGTTTGAGCTCACGCGCGCCGTGATCCGCGCGCTGATGAGCAACTACGGGCGCCGCATGCTCAACGTCAAGACCGCGCAGTTCATTCGCTCGCAAAGCGCATCCGTGGGCACTGCGCTGGGCTACATCGTGAACAGACAGCTTGGCACCGAGACCGAGAGCTTTTTGTTCAACGACTTGGAGCATGTCTGGGTGCGCACCGCCAAGAGTCTTACCAATAGCTCTCCGCGGCGAGTGACCGTGCTCTTTTACCATGGCGGTGGGTACGCCGTGCTCAGCCCACGGATGTACATCCCCTTTGGCTGTGAGCTTCAGTCGCGGATCCAGAAAAGGCTCAATGAGTTGCTGTTCCCTCATGGCTCAGGAAATCCAGAAAATCCAGAACAGCGCGTCCAAGTCGATTTGCTTCTCGCCAACTATCGTAAAATCCCAGAGCATCCGCACCCGATCCCACCTGAGGATGCGCTGGTCATGTACAAGTACCTCATCCAGCAGTGCAAGCTTGACCCACATCGAATCATTGTCGCCGGTGATAGCGCTGGTGGCGGATTGGCCATGACCACGATGCTGCGGCTCCGCGACACCCAGCCAGAGCTCATGCCATTGGCTGGTATCCTATCGTGCCCGTTTGTTGACTTGGAGATTGGTGGGGATGAGCGGAAGACGCCACACTGTATCCTTGGTGACCAAGCGGGCCAGTCCATTTACGACTCGTACCATCCACGTGAGGGCCACCCGACGACCTGGGGCGACGCCTCGCCCGTCCACTGTGAGCTACAAGGGCTGCCGCCTGTCTACATCCAAGCCGCTGAGCTGGACTACATTTTTTGCCACTCGACAAGGCTCATGGAAAAGGCGCAAAGCGACGGCGTGAAAAATTGGCAGCTGGAGGTTTTCCCCAATGTGCCGCATGTGTTTACGAACTTTCCAAGTTTCCTGTTGCCTTGCGCAGCCAACGGACTGGATGCCATGGCGGAATACGCGGCCACGCAATTTGCAGTCGTTCTGCAGAAGCCGCCGCATGCATAGTGTAGCCACAACCAAGATCATCGAATCTTTTTCTGTTCTTCTTATTTTTGTGGTTCCGTTTTGATTGCTGCTCTGGCACTGGAGCAGGCTTTTATTTAGGTCATATGAAGTTTCGATGTTTTGACCAATCAAATACAAAGTTGTTGCGGTAGAACGCATAGTGATTGGCTGAAAATAGGCGTACCCGTCTCTGGATCCAGGGCCAGGGCGGGAAAAGGCAACACACAACGTCCTCTGCAACATCCTCTATCCATGGACCAACCAGGTATACAGTCGTGCCAGTCAGCAATGTTGGTATGAGCGACCGTACATCAGCGCTCAGCGCAGCGGGCCTTTGGTCCATTGCTTGAACAGTTAAAGCAGTGGACGCACTGCTTTAACAGCTGAAGCCTTCAGCGAGTGGATCTTGGTGGCTGGCATGGGAAAAAAAAAGGGGTCCACAGATGGGGCACGTTGCACCCGGATCGGAAAGTACGCGCCGTTCAAGCAGCTGTATAAACCTAGTGGTAGTGGTATGGGAGAATTGCAAGGACCTTGCGGAAAGAGCCCACCAGGAGGGGTGGATGGATGTGGCGGAGAGCTACATAGTACACGATGGATGCACGCAGGGCCGTACTGTGCGTTGTGGTCATTCCAGAAACGGACGGCTTCACCTCAACAACCAGGGCTATTGGTAACAAATGGTTTCGATTGTGGCGCCAATTACCAACACCAAGCACCGCGGCTTTGCTTGGCTGTCGCTGCTCAAGCTGCTCAATCGGCGGCTCTTTTTTCGTGGACTTGCAGCATACGCAAAAAATGCAACGTGCATCCAGAATTTGCTGGTTAAAGCAGCGACGGCGGGCTCAGTGTACGGTACCCTGGCGTTGCTCTTTGGTGGGTTTTACGTGAACTGGTGGCAACTCCCCGGCGTCGTGCTGCGTGTGGCGTACACTGTGGTCATGACGCTGTGCGAGTACATCGCCAGGGGCGGCAAGCCGCTCTTTCAAGAATGGACGCTCGCGTTTGAGCTCACTCGGGCGGTCATGCGCGCACTGATGAGCACTTATGGTCACGATATGCTCCACGTCAAGTGCGCCAGACACTTGCGCGTGCAAAGCGAAGTCGTGGGCACGGCGCTGGGCGTGGTCATGACCCGTCTATGTGCCACCACCACCGAGAGCTTTCGTTACAATGGGCTCGAACACATGTGGATCCGCTCCGCTTCATCAACCTCCTCCTCTTCCTCAACAGCACGCCGGGTCGTGGTGCTGTACTTCCATGGCGGAGGCTTTGCCGCGCTCAGTCCACGGATGTATATCCCGTTTGGCTCGGAAATGCAATCCCGTATCCAGGCCAAACTCACCGCCATGGTCCGCTATCCAAACCAAGAACAAAAACCAGCCATCCAAGTCGAGTTGCTATTGGCCAATTACCGTAAAATTCCGGAACATCCGTATCCGATCCCAAATCAAGATGCACTGGCTATGTACAAGTACCTCCTCCATACCCAAGAGCTTTCTCCACACCAAATCATCATCGCAGGCGATAGCGCTGGTGGAGGACTGACACTCTCCACGATGCTTCAAGTACGGGAGACAACACCTCACTTGCTGCCATTAGCAGGGATCCTCTCGTCTCCCTTTGTCGATTTGGAAGTCATAGGCGATGAACGCAAGGCGCCCCACTGTGTCTTGGCCGACAAGCCCTGCCAGGCCGTGCAGCAGGCGTACCATCCACGCGAAGGCCACCCAAGCACATGGGGTGATGCCTCGCCTGTCCACTGTAATTTGAGTGGACTGCCGCCTGTCTATATCCAAGCCGCCGAGCTGGATTACATCCTCCCTCATGCCACAAAGCTCATGGAAAAGGCATTGACAGATGGTGTGGAAAATTGGCAAATGGATATTTTTCCAAATGTGCCGCATACATTTACGAATTTCCTGCCTATTTTAGTGCCAAGTGCAGAACAAGGACTCGATCGAATGGCCCAGTACGCTGCAGACCATTTTGCTGCAGCTGCCAGGAACATGCCAAAGTATGCGTGACGTTAACCCTTTAATCAAGTAAAATGGATAATGGATATTTTATTCAAAACATTAAAATCGCTAATACGTCAATATTCCTATTTTGTGTCTTATTTATTTATTTTGGATTTGTTTAGCGACAAATTGGCCCATTTGCATCATGGCACGTTCCGAGTCTGGCACAATTTGTGGCGGCAACGACGAAAACACATGCAGCATATTTGGAAACACTTGCAATTCCCATTTGGTCGTATCTTTTTGGACTTTTTCAAACAATTTGATGGAATCTTGGTACAAATAATCGGCCGTACCCACTTGGATGAGGGCGGGCGGAAGCCCCTTCAAGTCACAGTGGACAGACGACACATCCCCCCATTTGGCTGGGTCGTTTTCTTTCCATGTGGGCAGCATGGCCTCGATGGTCGCGCGCATGAACTGGCGGGACAGAATACAGTCTTTGCCTCGTGTGGGGTCGGGATCGTTGGTCATATCGGCCAGTGGGAACGACAGCAACGCGCACAGCGGCAGCTTCTGCTTGGTGGCCTTGCCATCACGGAGCCGCATAAGTGTGGACAGCACGAGCCCGGCGCCTGCGCTGTCGCCAGCGACGATCAATTTCTCAGGCGAAATGCGCTGGTCATCACAAAGGTACTCGTACATAAAAAGCGCGTCTTGCTGAGGCACGGGGAACTGGACTTCGGGCGCCTTGCGGTAGTTGGCCAAGAGCACGTCGACTTGAATAGTACTATCACCACTGCTGCGAAGCGCACAGAGGAGACTGTGGCGGATGCGGTTGCCCACAGTGAGGTAGAACGCCGGACACATGATGGCGTACCCGCCGCCATGGTAGTACAGCACCGTGTACGTGTCGGTACCCTCACTACTGGATTTGTTGCTGGCTCGAATCCAGAGATGTTCCAGGCCATTGACAATGACGGGGGTGACTTGTGTGGCATGTTCTTGGCACGATGCGCGCGCTTCGAGCTTTCCCAACACACCCGAGAGATGGCGAAGCGCCTGCGCATTGGCTGGCAACGCTAGAAGTGCCCCATACTTGGTCATCACTCGATTTGCGACGGTCTGGATGATCTCCAGCGCGGGTGTCCACTCTGGATACCGTGGTTTTCCACCACGGAGCGCCAATGTGGCCACTGCTTGTGCGATTGCGACCCACAAATCAAGGAAAACAAAGGGCAAATCCAGAACATTGCGGCAAAATGGACGCAACGCAAACCACGACGCCCACGCCATGGCAAAGAACACGGCGCCAGAGAGAGGCGACAGGTACCATGCTACAAGCAACGCTAGCGGGGCAAGCACAGCGAATGCGAGCGCATTGCCACTGACCATTGTCGTCGTTTGGTGCAAGTCAAAAAAAATGAGCTGCTGGATGTGCTTCTTCCTTGTCAAAATGCCGACTGATTTTGACGAGAAGGAGACAAAATCAGATTGGACACTTCCCAAAAATACGAAAATTACGCTTTATGACCTAATTCAACCACAATATTGCGGATATAAACCCGTCGGTTACACACATTTAACAATAAACACATAAAGAAGAGAGAGATTTACAATTTGCCATTGTCCCCTTCATTATCCACCCTTGGTATGCTACGAAGAGAGAGTCCTTCGAAGCAAATGCCGCACTGCAAACTCGGCGATATGGTCAATCGCTTTCTTGACATCAGGCAACGCCGTCTCCGGAAGGCAAGTGAATGCGTGGGGCATATTTGGAAACACATCCAATTCCCATTGTGCACCAAGTCCATCGGCTTGTGCTTTTTCATACAGCTTGATAGCTGACTGGTAGATCGTATCCACCGATCCGACTTGGATCAGCGCTGGCGGCAGCCCACTCAAGTCATAGTACACTGGCGCTGCATCTTTCCACGTGTCCTTATCATGAGGACTCGGGTGAAAGGCTACCATCATCGCACGACCTAGTTCCATCGCGAACATACAGTTTGAGTCATCGACTGTGTGCTCATCGACAGCAAAGTCTACAAACGGACACGAGAGCATGGCCGCAGCAGGCATCGGTCCTCGTTTCTGCTTGAGTCTCAGAAGCGTCGACATGCAAAGCCCACCACCAGCGCTATCACCAGTGATCACGATGCGATTACCATCCAGTTGTTCGCTTTGCAACACGTACTCGTACATTAAAAGTGCGTCTTCTTGTGGGATCGGGTACTTGTGGTCGGGGCTCTTCCGGTAATTCGCGAGAAAACACTCAATAGAGATGTTGGCAGTGCTCATCTCTGGATGACGGATGCGAATTTGTTTCATCATGGACGCACGCAAGCGGTTCATGAGATCCACAAAGTAGTGAGGCGCAAACAACACAAAGCCACCGCCATGGTAGTAAATCACCACAAACCGCTCGACTTTGTCTGTCACAGAGTGATGATCGTGGCGGTCACGGATCCAGACGTGTTCCATGCCGTGGTGCGTGACGATCTGCATCTTGGTGTCGTGGCTTTTACACGACGCTGGCCCGCTGCGCTTGCCCAGCAGCTCAAATTGCTTGCAGAAATACCGCGCATTGCGCGATTGCACGACGTTTTGCGCGAAAATGCCACCACGAAGCGCACGCATAGCGACCCGGAGCAGCTCAAATTTGAAGGTCCATTGAGGGAAAAGCGGTTTCCATCCACGCAAAGCGTACGCGAAAGTGGCGCGCACAAGCGCAACGACCAGATTGAAGAGCACGTGGGGCATTTGCCAGATATCGCGCGCGTACGACGCAAAGACCACCCATAGCTGTGCTGTCCATACGATGGAAGCAACGACGACGAGCAGCACAGCGGCTGGTGGCAAGCCAAAGAGCAGCCATGCGGCGGTACCGCTGACCACAGCGACACACGTGAAAAACGAAGCGACGCCATTGACGAAGAGCACTTCGTATGCGCTCATGGTATTACCGGTACTGTAGTGTGGTGGTGGTCGTGGTGATAATTCAAGGAATGCCATTCCCTTGGACTGGTGTCCTTCAACTTTCCGGCATTCAGTGGGAGCAATCATGAAGAGATGTTGACGCGCACCATCCGCGACATAACCAGTCCAGACATGACCACTAAGTTCGTCCAAAATCCACGCTAAGTTCGATTTGAAGGTACAGTATTGGAATAAGAACAGAACCATGTTGACCACCAAATTCTTGTGGACTTCAAAGTGTTTAAACTCAGTTCGCTGCTTCCGCGGCGCGCTTGTTTGCCGCAGCCTTAGCTTTGGCAAGGGACACTTCAAATGGTGGGTAGCAAATGCCTTCCTCGGTGATGATGCCGGTGAGGTACTTGCCTGGCGTGACGTCAAAGGCCGGGTTGAACACGGGACAGTTTTCTGGTGCGATGCGCACACCGCCGATGCAAGTCACTTCTTCGGCTTCCCGTTCTTCGATCGGGATGGTCATGCCTTCTTTGAAAGTCAAGTCGATCGTACTCGTTGGCACACAGGCGTACACTGGCACTTTGTTTTCGTTGGCGACGACGCCAAGCTTGTAGGTACCAATCTTATTCACGACATCGCCATTGGCGGCGACGCGGTCGGCACCAAAAAGCACAACGTCCACTTTGCCAGAGAGCATGAGGTACCCGGCGGCGTTGTCGGCGATCAAGTGCATGGGCACACCTTCGCGCATGAGCTCCCAGGCGGTCAAGCGAGCGCCTTGCAAGCGTGGGCGGGTCTCATCAACCCACACGTGGATGTTTTTGCCCTGCTTGTGGCACTCGTAGATCACACCAATCGCGGTGCCAATGTCCACTGTCGCAAGTGCACCCGTGTTGCAGTGGTGCAAGATGTTGCTCCCAGGCTTGACGATCGATGCGCCAAACTCACTCAAGCGGCGGTTGATGTCCACGTCTTCTTCTGCGAGCGCCTGCGCCTTGACAAGCGTATGGTTGACCAGCTCCGCGACGCTGAGCCTGGATCGATTCAGCACACAAATACATGTTAGCACCGTCGGGCACAAACGCACAGGACTCCTACTGTATATACGCACCCCTTGGCAGCTTGCTGCTGGAGCTCACGAAGCACACGCTCCGTCGCTGTTAACAGCCAATCCAAAGAACAGGGTCAGCAAAGGCCAAGCCAGGATCTATGTAAGGGGACTTCACGTACCCCACGTCAAGTTCACGGCCGTCGGACGCGCAGCATCAATGTACTCCTTGGCGTCGCTGATGGTCTTCAGAAACTGGTCCACGGTCGTGGTCTCGGTCACCACGATAGTGTTCGCCGCGATCGCGAGGCCAAACGAGCCAGCCGCTCCGATCGCTGGAGCTCCTCGCACGGTCATATCGCGGATCGCGACTGTGACTTGCTCCACGGTTTCGCATCGAACCAACACGAGCTGCAAAGGTAACTTGCGCTGGTCGATCAGCTGCAGACCGTTGTCCTTCCAGAGCACCGAGCGCATGCGCTCCGCGGCAGTCGTTGGTGGTGTCGTCGTCGCCATTGTTGAGTATCCTCCCTTGGGTTTTTTTTTGGTGAATGGCGGCGGTCAGCACACGTCGTACCATTTCTGCATTTTGATTGGGGCAATATATCTGAGTCTGAGTATTTCGTATCTGAGTCTGTATCCGCCAATCCTCAGACTCAGAAAATCCTGAACAGCCGCATCACAATGTGCCAGGAGCTCCAAAGCGGCAGCAATCCTTTTTTTTTTTGCTGGCGAGAGGTCAGAGTTTCCGTCCGGCGCTCATTGAAGATGCAGTGGACAAATGAACTGGATGCGCAGCTAAACCAGTGTGTGTTTGAGTGCGGCTACGATTTTGGCGCGGCCGCGGTGCTGCTGGAAAGCCGCGCCAAGCAACTGCGACTTGTGAGGTGAGTCCAGAAATCCATACACTGCTACTGTACTCACGTTTTACTCTTATAAGGTGACTTCCTGTTCTTTCTCTTTCTATCAGCAACAACGCGACGCTGGAGCTGTCGAGCGACGATTGCCAAGTGCAATGGATGGCCATTAACCCCGTCTTGGACGACGACAACGAGGAGGACGAAGAAGAAGAAGACGATGGAGACCAGCACGAACATGACCACGATCACTACAGCCAGCAAGTCAGCACTACTGCCTTGCCATTCTATGGCTCACCACCCACTGTTCTTTCAAGTCCCGACATAGATACAGAACAAGAACCGCATGAGATGGAAGAGCTCCGACCTGCAGCTCCGATCGAGATCGAAAATGGCGAGCACCACCAGGAGGGTACCAACGCGCCCATCATTGTACCGGACGGATGTCCAAAGCTGGAGCTGTCGCTTTCCGACGCCGACTTGGACGCCTTGCTCAGCAATCTGTCGACGACCACTGCCACGCAAGTCGGCTCGTCCTTGGCAACTACTACTGCTGATGCAAAGGACACGCCATCGTCAACGCCACAGGTGGTCAGTGAGATGCAGTGGGTGCTTTCGTTTCTCCATGACCCAGACGCGATCGCCCATCGCGATGCCGAAGCCAAGAACTTGCTCTTTGAGACCAGCGACACAGCCGCCGACGATGACAATTACCAGTATTTCTTGCATCAACTGGGCCAAGCCAATCTATTGAGCCCACAAAAGCCGAGGACTGCTACTGCTGCTGCTACAACGAAGCCAGGGGACTTGAGTGACGCGACGTCTTCGGATCAAAACGATGAGGACGGCGAGGACGACGAGCAAGACGAAGACGAGGAAGACGACTGGGCCGAAGCGAGAGAGCGGATCAAGGCGAGCCGTGCCGCCACTGCATCCACTACCACCCCCAGCAGCCACAGCCTCCACCACAACAGGAGACGTCCACTACCAAAAACGCCGACCAACGTGGAAGACATCGTGTTGCCACCGGCCGCACCCATTCGATTTCCACCACGAGCTGCGTTCCCATTGCCATCGGAATCACCGGAAGAAGACGACGACGACAACGACTCGGGTGATTCCGATGCCGAAGATGAAAACGAAGCGGACGAGAACGATCCAGAGGACAATGGACTGGACGCCTTGCCTCGCTTCGTGGCTTCTGCTTCTACTTCTTCTGCTTCTTCTTCCACGGCGCAACGACACCCAATGGCGGGCCATCTTTCCATGCCGCTTCGTCCTCCAAAGGATGCCAAATTGATGGCACTTTCCCATGAGATTGGCCACCAATTGCGCCAAACGGGCGAATTCCAATTCCCAAAACGGCTCTTCCACGCGCCAAACAGCCATGGCGACCATGACCAAACGGCGCCGCAAAACGAACCGTAGCTTCCCACACAAAAGAACAAACAGCAGCCACGAAATGAATAGGCATCGGTCCCACTTCTTTACGTTCGACGCGTCTTTTTGGTCTTCTGGCCACTCGTCGCTTCCAGTTCGTTTTCTTGTGTCGTTTCGGTCTTGGTATCACTATGACGCGGCCTTTTCGTCATCGCCTTCTTCTGCTTCTTCTTTTCAAGCTCTTTTTCTTCTTCCACAACATGCATGACACTTGTGTCAATGCCCATTTCTTGGTTCAGAAGTTGCAGCCACCGCTCTTGCTGGTCGCTGAGTCGATCACGTGGGCCTTTCACTTCGACAAGCTTGAGCTCCAGCGTCCACGGGCTCGTGGTTTCTTCACCATGAAGACAAAAATCTTGTGCGACACTCCTCTTCAGCTCGCAAACATCGTCCTTCTCCTCCTTTTTCTTCTCGTCTTCTAGAACCACAACAGCGGCAGCAGCAGTACCAGCAGCAGCAGCATCGCCCCCACGGTCTTCTTTTTTGCTAGCTCCGCTATTATCTGGCTCCTTTTTCTGTGGACGTCGCTGCCGCCTTGCGGCTTCGTCATTCAAATTCATCGCGTGGGTCATCTCACAGTACTTGAACACATCCACTGCGTGTGGATTCACATCGTCCATTTGCATATCCATTTTAACCGCCGCTGGAGCTGTTCGCCTCACTCGCACCATCAGCAAATCGGGCAGCCCATTTTGAGCGCGGTGGTACTCTTCCGACGTCGCCATATGCTTCAACAGCCTCGCGAGCGCTCGGTTGCCCATGGCCGCGACCACCAGTTGATGAAACTTGATCGGGATATCACTTCCCCAGCTCACAAACCGCGTGATTTCACCCTCATGGGTTTGCCACGTAATCTCCAAAACGTCCAAAAGCTCTTTCATACTCATTTTGTGTTCGATGGCATCCACAAGGTCGTCAATTTGGGCTCGCCGTGCCTCGTAAAACACACTCGCAAAGCCAAAATCCAGCGGCGCGGCTTGGTACGCGCTCTGGAAGACATCGGCCACGGGCGCGTACAGCACATCCCACATGAAAAGCCCAAACAAATTGGTGAGCACACGCCCTTCGCAGTGGACGCCGTACCAGCCGCCACCACTAGAAGGGGACTCTTGCTGATCGTGATCATCACTTTGCGTGCGGAAGAACTGCAGCACAAGTTGCTCAACGTTGCACGGCTCGTCATCGTAGCCGATGAACCGCGATTTTTCTGCGGTGGCTTTGTTCAGTGGCCGCCCAACGATATAATTCTGTGTGTACTCGTAAGACGATAATGCTGGCGGTGGTAGCAGTGGCATCACAAGAGCTGGACTGGAATTATCTTGGGAGACAGCGTCTTTGACCTTAATCATCTCTTCCTTCAGTCTTTCTTCTTCTTGGTTCGCTTGCTCGCCTTCCTCCTCGTCTTCTTCGTCTGACGACGAGACCAAATTGATAAAGTCATCGTCATCATCGGCTGCCTTGACTATCTTCTTTGTCTCTTGCGCCACCTGCGACTTGTCGTCGACCACGATGTCTTGTAAATCTTTTCTTCGCGCAAGTCGTTCGTACCGTCGTTGGATCGCGAGCCGTCCAGCGCCAATCACATCCGGATCTCCATGCAGCGCTTGTTCACAGATTTGTTTGGCTTCTGCATGCCGTTTCAAGTGTTCACAGTTCAATGCGAGCCGGTCCCACCAATGCGCTCGCTTGCGAACGAGAAACACGGGCGCGTCTAAAAGATCACGAAGCACTTCAATGGCTCGTGCGTACTGGCGCTGCTTCTCGTACAGCGCACTCGCGTGGTGGAGCACGCGAGCGAGATGGTACCCGGCGTTGCACTTGACGTAGAAAACGGGTCGTTTTGTATCGTTGTCGTTGCTGTCGCTGGCAGCCGCTTGAAGGTGGAACGCGCTGTAGACACGCAGACACTTGCGCACTTCCAGCACCAGCGCATCCAGCGATGTCCACGACGCCAGCAGCTTCTCAAACTGGAGACACGCGCGTCCTTGCCACTCGTCGGCGACTGATAATGGTGATGCTTGGCCATTTGTTGGAGTTTTGGAAGCTAATCGTTGGAAAGCTGCCAACGTTGGTTGAAATTCGTTGGTGTTGGTGCCATGGTTGTTGGTGTTGGTGCCACCACCACCACTACCAACCCATTCCGGTGGCACACGATCGTCTTCTTTGTTGGTTTGTTGGATCGCCATTTCCAACTCCAGCGCACTGACCAAACGGTGTAACCGGGACGCAATCTCGTAACAGATATATGTCTCGGCAGAACGGAAAATTGGGTGCTGGATCGTAATTTCGTACTTTGGGTACTGGATTTTCTTGAAGATCACGAGTAACCCAGGCCATTGCTGGGCGCCACTGCTACTGGGTATAGATCCAGCGCCAAGATTATTGGCAGGATTTGTTCCAGACCGCTCTTGGATGATTTGCTGGAAGCTCTTGCTCCGTGCCGACGCTGGCATTGACGTCGACATGCTGTTGCCAGGATGGGCGGCCTGGAGGTAGAACAATCTGTGCATCCGCGAGAACAGTTCCCGCGCTGCATCCGAAATGCGAACGACCAAGATGACGTCATCTTTGGAATTGCGTTGTTGAAGGAGTGGGTAGTTCTCCATCCAAATACTGTGCATCAACTTGGCGATCGGGATCCGCGAGCCATCGATGCGTCGCTGCGTCGTCACGAGCCGCTGCAGCGCGTGGAAAATCTCGCTCTTGCTGGTGCCATTTCCATTTCCATTGCCATTGCTTGGTACTACTGGAGGTGTCACTGCTGTAGTTGCCACTGGTGTAGCACTCGAAAAACCGTCGCTTTTGCGGCTGGTCATCGACTTCTTGGTGGACGCTGGCGACGCTTTCTTGCCACCGCTGAGTTTCTTCCACAACGCCGCGAGCTCGGACGTCGTCGCTGATAACTTGATGGCTTCAAGAGCAAGTGACAGCTGCGTTTCTTGGTCCTCAGCGGACATGAACACCGGCGAAACCAGTGGCAACGTAAGCAGCAACCCGGCATTCACGAGTGTCTGGATCGTCATCTGCACTTGCCGATGGTCTGCGACCTCTGGCAGTCTTCCTAGCACACTTATGGCTCCTCCGTGGGCTTCGTCACACGCTGGCTCAAGTGCTGGTTCCACTGCGTCGTCAACAAAACTTTCTTCTTGTTCATTTTCCGTTGCGACGACACCATTTGCCGCTTTCCACGGCCGCCTTGTGAAATACGAAAGCAAAGACGACGTCTTGAACCACGGGCCTTTGCGTTGGAAGATTCGCGCATACACATGCTGCTCAAGTGGCGTCAAACGGTTCAAGAAATGCTCGGCGAGTGCGAGTTCTCGACCCGAGTACAACTTGCGGAAATCTGGTTGATCACATGCGATTGTGCGTAACACAAGCGTGAAATGGGTCACATACGCATCGCCGTAGACTGCTGGTGGAGGATCTGAGGCGAATGCGCTCATGGAGACGCTGTAGCGCGTGTTGCTGGCGTCCGCATCATCATCCATCATATCCATGGTTGCTTTTCTGCAAAAATCCACTGTGACTTGTTGCAGCAAGCATTAGAAAAAGTGAAAGCCCGCAACTTTGTGTGTCATTGGCTCAATGTACTGAATTAACGGCAAACAAACGCATCGTTATTTCAGTACAACTCTTTTGGCGACCAAAGGAAACCTTGAGACAAGAACAAGCGGAACACCAACAACACCAAAGAAAGCAAGCAAAGATGTCTCGCAGTGCGCTGGCTCGTTCCGCGCAACTGGTGGCGCTGCGCAGCCAACCGCAAGACGACGAAGAAGAAGAATCGCAGCGCCGCGTCAAGAACGACGAAGTGCCCATGTAAGTGGGCTTCGGTCCTCACGCGCTTTCGTTTTTTTTTGTAGAGAAACACAGCCACAGACACACAGACACACAGCCCGCGTTCATTTCCCCCATGGCGAGCAGGGGCTGCTAGTGACTCGTTTCCCACGCAAGATATAGAAAGGCAGACCAGTGTGGTGTGATGTGGTGTATCTGGTGGTCTCCTATCAACAGAGAAGAACTCACACAGTTGATTGTTGTTTGTTGTTGTTGGCAGCCACGGCAATGAGACGACGTACAATTTGAACACGCTGCTCCATCAGAATATCATGCAGTCGGCCTACTTCCGAGAGCTATAGTACGTATCCTTACTATCTTCGACCATAGACTCTGTGTGTCTCTCTATGTGTGCGTTATGGCTGATTTCCCCCATAAAAAAAAAAAACAGCAAGTTCAAGACGTACCATGAAGTCGTGGACGAGATTTACTACCGTGTGGACCACGCCGAGCCGTTTGCGCCCGGAACCGCGCGGATGCCGTCGACTTGTTTCTGCTTGCTGTTCAAGTGCTTCACCATGCGGCTGACGGTCAAGCAAATGAACGGCATGCTCAAGCACCTGGTGCGTTCCCTCTTTATTTATTTCTCTCTCTCATATACTGAACTAAAACCTAAACTAATTTAAAATTGGGTATTCTTTGTGTAGGATTCTCCGTACATTCGCGCGGTCGGCTTCTTGTACTTGCGCTACGCGAGCGAACCAGAGAAGCTGTGGAGCTGGTTTGAACCGTATTTGGACGACGACGAAGAGTTCAATGCCGCAGCCAACCCAAACGACAAGACGTACGTTTCACTTTGAAGTTTTGGTTGCAGCTCTTTCTGTCCATGATACACTAACCTATTGTACTGTATGGCGCCACAATCACAGCACGATCGGCAAGTGGTTGAAGATGCTTCTGGAAGAAAACAACTACTTTGGCACCATTTTGCCACGAATCCCCAAGAAAATCCAAGACAACATCAAAGTCAAGGTAAGGTACAGTTAAGAACAACCTTCATCCACCTCAAGACGTAACCGCCTAACTGATGGTGTATATGTTGCCTATACAGCTTCTTTTGCATGGCCGCCGCATGGAGCGCGCCAAGCAAAACCAAGCGATCGTCGACTACCTCAAGCCCGGCACCAAAATCCGAGCGTTGTATTCCGACGAAGACCACGAACCAGCGGTACGGAAACGTATGAATCCGGAAGCACTATGGGCGTGTCTCTCCCTCTCCCTCTCTCACCCACACATACACTAACATGGGGTGTCTATGGCTGTATTTGTAGATGTATGACGCAGTGATCGATTCCGTCGAAGAAGATCAGACTTTTTGGGTTTCTTTTCCCGAATATGGGAATTCCGAGAAATTGGGGTTGGGTGACATTGAGTTTGATAGATCCAAGACAACTTGCAAGCGTGACGGCAGTGGCCGTAGCGGCCGCTCGCGTTCGCGGTCTCGCTCGGCATCCACAGGTCGCTCAAGAGGCCGTAGTGGCCGTGACCGCGACCGTCGAAGCCGCAGCCGCTCGCGTGAATCGTCTCGTCGCCACAGCCGACGCTCGCGGTCGAGGGAGCGGGACGACCACCATCGCCGTGATCGTGACCGCGGACGCAGCAGCCGCCACCGTCGTAGCCGAAGCAGAAGTCGAAGCAGCGGTGGTGGTGGTGGTGCTGCCAGTAGCAACCTCACGGATGATTTGCTCGCGCAAGTGCGAGAAGAAGAACGCCGCAAGGCCGCTGCGGTCGGAAAGGACTATGCGTCTCGCCCAGCGAGCTACAAAGGCTCGTTGTCACTCAAGCTGGACCGGTTCACGACCCGGCAGCGCAGTCCGACCAAGCGGCGAGATGAGACCCACGTCCTCACGGGAACAGAGCGATCGAAGCGGCCACCTCGATCCAAGGACGACAGTGACGATGGTGGCGCTCGCGCCAAGCCAGAAATCAGTCGAGAAGCACAAGAGCGGATGCGCAAGCTCCGTGAAATGTACGGCGATGCCGCCAAGTCCAAGAGCGCCGCTGACAGCGAGGACGACTGATACGAATAAGAACCTAGGGGAAGTTGTAGAATCAGATATGGTCAGAATCAGAAATGTTTGATGGCATTCAAACGGGGTTTGTTGGCTCTTTAGTGACTTTTTGTTGGTGTTTTGGCGACATGGGTCACGCAAGAAATTTGTGGCCAAAAAAAAAAGGAGTGGAAAATGGCGCCGAATGAGGGCGCCTTAGCGGCCGCTTCCGAAGCGGAGAGCCGCGATGGGCCCGCAGGTCCCATAGCGTCGCCGTACACGGTCGTTCTGTACTACAAGTACGTGCGTGTCGCCGACAGCGACGCCGACGTGGCTTCGTTTGTCGCGTCCCATGAACAGCTCTGCCGCGACTTGGCGCTCGCTGGCCGAGTGCGCATCGCGATGGAAGGCATCAACGGCACGCTGGGCGGAGCGGCGAATGATATCGCCCAGTACATTGCCACGATGAAGCAGGACCCGCGCTTCGAGGATGTGGACTGGAAGACCAGTGCCTCCACCGTCACGCCATTCCCGGAGCTGCTCGTGCGCCACTCGCCAGAGATCGTGACGCTCGAGCTCCCAGAAGACCAGTGCGATCCAAAACAAGGCGGCGAGCATCTGACGCCCGCGCGTTTCCATGAAGAGCAGCTCAACTGCCCGCGCGACTCGTACGCGCTCATCGACGTGCGCAATGTCTACGAATACAAGTACGTTTCTATACTGTATAGTTAGAAGCGGCCGGTCGACTGTCTTACTGAGCCCTTCTTGTGCGTAAATAGTATCGGCCATTTTGACGGTGCGGTGAACCCAAACACGCGCCGCTTTAGCCAGTTCCCGGAATGGGTGCGCCAGGAATTGCCTGCGCTGCAAGAAAAAGACAAGATCCTCATGTACTGCACGGGGGGCATCCGCTGCGAGAAGGCGTCTTCATACCTCAAGCATCTCGGGTTACGCAACGTGTACCAGCTGGAAGGAGGCATCCACCGGTACTTGGAGCAGTTCCCGGATGGCGGCCATTTCCAAGGCAAAAACTTTGTCTTTGACCAGCGTGTTTCCATGGCCTCGAACGACGAGACCATCGCCGGCAAGTGCCGCAAGTGTGAAGAGCCGTACGATATCGTGTCTGGGTTACGCTGCCAGTACTGCCGTACCCACGTCATGCTCTGCGATGGGTGCCGCCGCCACGTACCCCCACTGGAGGCGAGCGTACCCCTGGAACGAACCCGCGAGGAGGAGGAGCCGTTTGTGTTTTGCAGCGACCACGCGTTCCTCGTGGAAGGCTCCGCGGACCAACTCATGGCCACTACGACCCAGCTCTGTGACGAGCTGGCCAAGCAGCGCGGCCACGGACGCAAGGGCAAGCGCCGCTCCTTGCGCAAGCAGCTGGAGATCGTCGAACAGGCCAGAATACGAGCGCTTCCAACGAGCAGCGACTGAGCAGGAGGAGGAGGAGTTAAGCAAGCAGCAGCCATGAGTTCGTAGGAGTACGGTGCTGCAGTGTAGTGTTGGATACCCACTCAACAAGGGATTACACTGCCAATACAGGCCAAAAAAAACACCAGCAAGTGTAACCGTGAGCGTAACCGCATGTGTAACCTTGTGGATGGAGACTCTTCACAGGCAAACAAAACAGGAAAAGCATGCCACGATATTCATAATCAGAATGGATCTGCTGAGTCGCCGCACAAGCACGCGCCGTGGCACGCTGGTCGCTGGCACTTCTTCACGCCACGCCACCGCCACCTCCAATACAACCCAAAAGCAACCACTTGTAAATGATTTCCGCGCCCAAGAAGAAGACGTCGCGGCGCGGGTCATCCAGCGCAGTGCGAGGACGTTCTTAGCGCGGCGCCAAGTCGCGAGGCTTCTCATGCAAGTGTACAGCCGCCAGTACGACCCAATCGCCAAGGCCTACTACTACATCAACACTTCGACCCGGGAGACTTCCTGGGACAAACCACTGGCGCTTCAACTGTTCCTTCCACACAACACCGACGTGCCCGTCACCTCCACTTCCACTACCACTACCACCAGTGGTCAACCGAGCCTTCTTCTGTTGACTCCTGGAGAAGCCGCTGGCAAGATTCAACGGCTCGCAAGAGCCCATGTCGCCAGGAAATTCATGCACGAGCTCGTCTGTGAAAACTACATGAAGCTCGTGGACCCGAACACCAAGACGTTTTTCTATTTGAACACCCACACCGGCGAACGCTCTGTGGACAAGCCGCTCTTCTTGCGGAACTTTAGGAATGGCGGAGGCAACTTGCCCATGGAAACGTTTTTGTTCCGCAAGGCCGTGTGTAAAGTGTCCAGCTCGTGCAATTTGTATGGGTCGGGCATCCTCGGCTACTTTGGCTCCAGTAGTAATACTACTAACAGTGGACCGCGGCTGCTGTGTCTGCTTGGCGACGCCATGACGCTGCCAGACGCCGACACGACCCGTGCAGCCCACGTGCTGTGTAATTTCGCTGGCGACGGCGTCGTGCCGTTCCAGATTTCGCTGCTCCCCCACAAATTCTTTGCCGTTCTCCACATTGAAAACCAGGCCAAGTTTACGTTATGTGCGATTGACCACGAGGCCTTTTCCGAACTAGCGGGTGAAAATATCCAGCCCATTACATTGGAGATGAACGACCGTAAAATGGGCTGTGTGCAAGTGGCGAGTCTGCGCATAGGCCAAGCGCTGGACGTCGTGGGCCATCCCCACGGCAAACCACGCGTTGTCCACACGCGGACACTTCAGAAGCTACTGCCGCATTCCATCGCGCCTGTACGGATCCAATACGACAGCGAAATGGAATCCGGTGCCGCGGGCAGTTGTGTGTTCACTACCAATGGCCGACTGGTGGGCATCCAGCAATTCACGCCGTGGAAAGAGCCGCCACCAAGGGCGTTTTTCTGTATCCAGCCCATTTTGGAAGCCGCCAATGCACTTGTGAGTACGTAACCCCCAACAAGGTTACACTTTGGAGGGGTACACTCTATGTACTGATTTATGATGTTTGGTGTCCAAATCAGCCCCACCGGAGCCGTTTCTTCTCACGACAAGTCTAGCCGCGCAAGAGATCCATGTGTGTTGGTCCATTGTGCGCTGGTTCAAGCCATTACCGGGGCTCCCCATAAATTTTGAACTGGAGATTTGCTGCCACCAGCCCAGTTCCAGTACTGGGAAGTACGCCAAGTTTGAGGTTGTCTACCGAGGCGCTCGGACGAGTAAACATGTCGGAGGCCTGGCAAGCGGGACGCTCTATTCCGTGCGTGTGCGAGCGGTGAATGCCGTTGCGAAGAGCAAGTGGAGCCACGTGCTCAAGGTCATCACACTGCAAGAGCCGTCGCTCGCGTGGCGGATTGCTCGGTACTGTACCAGTGTCAAAGACGCCTGCAAACGCATGACGCAGCAAGCCAGAGATCAAGAAGCCCAGTACCAAGCGATCCAGTGGATGGCTCGGTATCTGGACCAGCAAAGCGAGGCACAGCAACTAGACCAGGCGGAAATTGAGTTTCTCGAGGCTGGTGCTATGCTTTTACTGCTGGAGAAGCTACGTGTCGAGGCCGCGGAAAATGAAAGGGTAACCTTGGTTACGCTGCGGGTACTCACTGCTCTGGCAAGGATACAGAGGCACACACAACGGCTCTTGTCCCACGTGCACAGCATGGAGATACTCGTGCAGCTCTTGAAACACCATGTGGCGCCAGATACACTCGTGGGCTCAACGAAAAGCGTAGAGGTTGCACTGAGCTGTGTGGGCTTTCTGGGCTTTGTGCTGGATGGCACCAACGCCTCGTCTGCCCAGCAAACCGCTCAGACATTGAACCTTGTGCCACTGGTTCTCTCTGTATTGGCGTGGCAAGAACAAGACTCCGAGGCCTTGTGCCACCACGCACCGTTTGTCTCGGAGTGTGCGTTTCTCTTGGCGAGGTACACGCATAACCACAGTACGTAACCTTCGTAACGTTCACCGTAACTCCATTGGCTGACTTTGTGTCCGCAGCACAAAGTGGCAAGTGGCAGCTTGTCGAAGACGGTCGTTTGCAAGTGCTTCGTGATTTGCTGGACCATTACGAGACCAGCAACAGCTCCATCGCGTACTGGGTACTGGTTACATTGGGTAACCTTGCCTATGGATGTGGTGCGTAACCCCGAACCCAATATCGGACTAAAACGTGGTCTAACTCATACATCCATGTATTGTCCATGTTTTATCCATGGTTAGACGCGTCTTCACGACTGGAACTGGAACAAGAGACCAATTCGCTTGCGCTGATCGACAGTATTTGCCGTGTGCGCATGCTTTTCCTGGTGCAAATCAACTCGCTCGAGCTCACTATGACAACTACCCAACGAGAGTTTGACAAACTCGCTGCGAGCGCCCTGGGCGACGCCATGCGCAACGAGATGGACGCCTGTGAGATGGAGATCACGACACTCAAACATACGATCGAGGAGCTCAAAAATAACGGAAATATCGCTATCGCCGGTGATTTTGCATTACGCTATTTGCTCACCACCGACCAGCTCCGCATCCAGCAGGCCTCGCAGAGGCTCATGAAAAAGTTTTTGATGCGGAAAACCGCCATGGCGTTTGCAAAATGGCTGGAAAGTACTGTTTTTGACCGGAATTGTGGCATTATGAGGTCGTTTTTGACCAATGTGAGACATCGCCAATTGGGCGGCGCGTTCCGCAAATGGGAAGCGTTTGTGCGCGACTATCGCAAACACCACCAGTCCGTGATCGGCCAAGTGCTGCTTGGATCTGGCATGGCGATGGATCTCAATAAGAAAAAAAAAGAACGGTATCGGATGCTGGTGCTGCAAAAATGAAAAAAATGAAAAATACGGTATATTTTCAAAACATGGTTTACGGTCTCTAGAATATTATAGTGGTGTTTTTAGGTAACTTAGTTTTTTCTACGAGCACAGCTTGTCGATGCTCACTCTCGCTTGCGTGGATGTTAGTGAACCAGTAGTGGTGGTCACCACTGGTGCTATGGCTCTGCCGATGGTTCTGGCGATGGTTCTGATTCACCATGCGGTGGCGATGCAAAGTGCGTTGGCGTTGCGTGGCGACGGCCTGGAGCAGCAGCAAGCGCAGTTCCGCGACGTTGCGCTGCGCTTGAGCGACTTGCGCGCCGACTTGGTCCACACAGGCTTGAATCTCTTGGTACGGCGATGGTGGGAGCCCATCATCGGATGCATGTCCTTCATCCTCTGGGCCATCGTGGTCAGTGGATTTGGATGACGACCAGTCCACGTTGTGTACCTCTGGAGAAGACGACATTGGTCGTCGATCATTTCCATGGTCTGCTGGCAGGTGGCGCAGCATGCGCATTCGTGAGCGCACAGGTTCCTCTGCTTCTGCCTCTGATGGCCCAAACTCGTGGTCAAAGGTCGCATGCCAGTCGCGCTGGCGCTTGCGGAACATGGCGGTCGCCTTGCGCGTACTGGGCGTTGGCGAGACACACGTTTTCGCGTTGCCTTCGCGAGTGGGGGAGGAAGAAGAACAAGAAGACGCAAACGTCGAGAAAAAAACTCGCGAAAGGGGCATTTCTCTCAGATTCCAGAGAAAACAACCGACGATGTAGTTTCCGGTTCTATCGTTGTTGGTAAATGAAGCGCCACTCTTTGGGTGTCTTCGCTTTGCTCCTGAAAAGCGCTGCTGAGCGGCGACCGAGCCTTGTTGAGAGTGATGGAGAGTGTGGCATTGGGGTTCGGAATTCCGAGATGCATCAGCGAACTGCTTGGTCTTTCCAACCAGTTCACGCCGTTGGCCGGACCACTTGCCTTCTAGTTTCTTGTTTTTTGTATGCTGCATCGCATGATCGTTGGTCGGTTGGTCGCCAAGCGGTGTCCAATATCGACAGGAACCTCATCAATTGTGACAACCATTGAGTTTGTTGGCTCCGACCCTGGCAATAAGAACATGGCGAGGTCGTTGTGGTTCTTTGTGATTCAGTTGTGACAGCGGTCGGTCGATTTACGTGGGTCGAATAACTTGAATTGGTTATCGAAAAGTCGTGTCCAGAAACGCCACGTCATGGTCGGTTGGAAACAATTGGTCCAACGAAGTCGACCGAACGATTGGTCCAATGACCTTCCCGGTCGGTCGGTATATGGGAATTTGTATACCGTTGCGCTGCTCATGCAGTGCCGAATTCCATCATGTTCCTCGCAGTCGCACTGATGGTTTCTTCCATTTCTAAACACCGTTTCTAAATGTCTAAATTTCTATTTACTGTTTTTGAACAGATCTTTTTTTGGTGAAGAGCCACACACGAAATGGAAAATCGGAACGTCGCTGAAGCCCACTGGTGCAGCAATACGAATAGAAATGGCCACGCGTGCAACCAACTGACTCAATGGGGTAGCGGTATAGATATGCATTACAGTCGCAAACAGCACAGTCAGCACTGGTGTAAGAGCCATGAAGACGAGAGAAGAGGAGGAGCTTCGGTGGCGTTCGTCTGATCGGATCCAGCAACGCGATCGCGTTTTCAGCACACAAGCGAAGAAAACGGATAGGATCCCTGAAGAACTCCACGCTCACTACAGTACAGCTAGAGGTAGAGGCAGAGATAAAGACAGGAAGAGAAAGAATACACACAGTACAGTATATACATTCCAACTACTCCTCCTTAGATCACCGCGTGGAAATCCGATTCTTGCGCGCGGTCGTCTTCACTTGTGGTGGTGGTCACCGTCGCTCCCGTGTAGCGGCCGCCACCGCCATTGCCATTTCCACCCATTTGCATCTGCATGTTCATTTGCATTGGCATATTCATCTGCATTTGCATCGGCATGTTCAGCGCGTTCATCTGCATATTCATGTTCATCTGCATCGTGGCCATGGCGTTCATGAGCCCCGCATTTTGCGCCACCCCCAGCATCTCCATCCCACTACCAGTCGTGCCACCAGCAGCTCCACCAGGATCCAGTCCAGCAGCGACCACAGCATCCAGCAACCCACTGTTACTACCAGCAGTACCACCAGCAGACGGCTGCTGCTGCTGCTGCTGCTGCTGCTGTTGTTGTTGCTGTAAAGGCGCCCCACTCTCGTGGGTTCTTGCTTCATGGCGGATCGCATCTTGCACGCGGCGCAGCGTCGACAGCGCCGTGCCGCTTTCGCTGTCATTGCGGCCTTTCAACACTTGCAACACATCGCGGAACGCTTTCATTTTGTCTTGCAACGTCAAATTGCCTTTGCTCTTTTTACCACCCTTGGTCCCCTCGTCTTCCTCTCCCCCCTCCTCTTCATCGTCCTCCTCCTCCAACTCATCATCGGGCACGTCATCACCTGGTGCTTGGACCACTTCAAAAAACTCTTCGTGGATACTATTCTCAAATTTCCCATCATCATTCAAAAAATCCACCAACGGCATCGCATTTTCAACCCGCAAATATAATAATAAATGCGATAATTCCGCTTCCAGAGCCATTTCTTCTTGGCTTTGGGCGCCGCTTCCTTGGACGTTTCCCAGCGAATCGTGGGGAAACAGACTGGTCAAAGCCCACGCTCGTTCCATGGTCTCTTTACTGAGTTCGTCCCAGGATAACGAGGCCCATTGCATGGCTTGCAACACATCGGTTGTAAATTTGACCCGCTTGCCTTGGTCCGATTTATCCACCGCATGGCGCAACTGGTGGCGTCTGTATTTCATTTTCAAGGTGCTTAGTACGCCATTTTGCATGGGGTTGAGCGATGCCAAAGCAATCGTAGTATTCATTTCTTGTGGGATAAAAAACACCACAATATTGGTCAATTCCAAATGTGCGACCGCATGGGAAGGCGCTTCATTTAAAATCAATAATATGTTGCGTTTTTGAGACGCCATCGTGAAATCCAACCGTTGGAGCCATTTTGAAAAAATGACCCCCGTGATCCAGGCTTTTTGGTTGTAAAAATATTGCAACGCGTATTGTTCGGGCGTTTTGTTGCGGAAACATTTTGGATTTTCATGGTGGGAAATGTACAACGGTTGTAATTTTTCCGACCCATCGGCATTACAACCAAACGCACCAACAATACGCTTTTTGGCTTGTAACGAAGACGAAGACGGGAGCTCCTCCGCTTCCTCCTCTTCGGAGGAGGACGAGGGGGTGAGGTTGTACAAGATACCCATCTCGGCCATGGCAAAGATATTCTTGACCTCGTATTTCTTGGTTTCTTCTGCGAGCGCGTCCATCGACGTGAACCGAAGCACGCGCTTGCCCGTCGTCGTAGTCGTTGAAGCAGTGGCGGTCGCATCCATGCCATGGAGCAGTCCTCCTCCAGGAGCTGCTCCTCCTTGGGCCCCTCCTCCTCCTCCTTGAGTCGTGTTGCTGGTATGGTCGCCATTGAACTTGCGGAAACTGAAATTGTGGCGCAATTGGAACGAATGCAACCAGCCATTGGAAAACTCGGGCTGGTCGTCTTCTGGGATGCCCAACATTTTCGCAAAGTGCTTGGCCTTTTCCTTGGTCATATCTCCCTGGACAGTGATGCCTCTGTGCGCACACTGGATGACCCAATTCGCCAACGCATTGTCCAATTGAGGGTGCTGCACGACGCGGCGCTTCTTGATACCAAGCTCCAATGAGCTCATATTGATAAACTCATGCTGGCGCCTCAAGATGCCAGAGATTGTGGACTGCGCGGGTGTTTTTTTCAAGCCAAATTCGTGTTTTGTCCATTGGGCCAAGTCTTTTTGGGACATGACACCGCCGCTTTTGTGGTAAAATTCACAAATGATTTTGCGCTGGTGGTTGGTGAGATTCCCATTCCCATTCCCAGCCGCGGAGGGGCGCTTCCCGTTGGCGTTGGTGTTGGCGTTGGTGCCACCACGTGGGTTTGCGTTGGTGTTTGTGCCAGTGGCGTTGGCGTTTGCCACGGCATTGGCGATGTTGGCGTTTGCGATGGCGTTGTTGTTGGTGGTATTGGTGCCACCACTTGGCATGCTGAGACCGATCACGGATGCTACATGCGCAGCGGCTGGATTCAGTTTGGCATTGGCCGCTGGGGTGATACGGCGCCGACCCATGTTGTCACAGTTGCTGTTCGTTGTGTTGTTGGCTCCCCCTCTCTTATCCGATGGCCCCGTTCAAAATACGGACGCGCGCTTTTTCCACAAGTTTTGGTTCTTGGGGTTGTTGGCGAATGTGATGAACGGAATGGAGAGGGAGAGAGAGAGGGAACGCGGCGAGAGAAAATCTGTGGGGGTGCTCTGGGAAAATGTACTTTCACATTGTTAATATTTCTATATATTGATGTTTGTCGCTCAAGATGAGCTTACAAAATATAGTTAAATGTAGATTCTATCGCGTTTTGATTTCTGACAAATGATATTATCAATATATAGATACAGTGCGGAATCTTATTTGTCAGAAATCAAATAATTTCATTGGAGTGATCTGATTGGCTAAAATCATCTGGGTGGTCTTTCTCCCTCACATTCTTGAAGTTGCACAGCAACCAATATTGAAGACTTTGGTGTGTGTGGTGATCGGAGACGGGAGCGTCTTCGTTGTGGAGATCGATGAGCGCAAGAGAGTCGATCACCTGAAGGATATGATCAAGGAGAAGAACGAAGAGACCATCAAGTATGACGCCAAGGACCTCACCCTCTACCTTGCGAAGAAGGGGGCGGCAACTGGCTCAAGACGAAGGATCCGGATGTGGTGCAGTTGAAAGAAGGCGTGGTTGCTCTGACGATCATGGATATAATGAAGCAAGAAATGGATCCAAGCTATCATGTCCGTAACAACGCGTTCGGTTTCCCAGACGAAGACGCCGGTGAAGATGGGGAAATCCACGTGCTGGTGGACCTCCCACCATCCAAGAAGCTTGGCATGGCAGTCGACACAGTACTTTTAGCTGGAGAAAGAGGATATGGACGAGCCCGGACTTGCACCCGGTCGCTTGATGCTCTACGGCAGGCCCAGCTTCCACCGTCAATTCGAGTTCTTGCGCGATCAAGTCTTGAACCAAGGTCATTTGGGCTGGATTCTCGGCCCTCCTGGAACTGGAAAGTCCACCTCCGCCATGGCGTTTGCGTCGACGCTGAACAGAAGTGAATGGATGGTGACGTGGATCCACGTTGGTACCAAGAACATGACGTGGCGTGTGTGCGTTTGATTGGCGAAGGACGAAAGACACGAACGCTTGGGATTGCGGACGTGGATGAAGTGCTGCGGATGGATGATGATGACACCGATGATGCGTCATCACCTCGTACTTGTGGATGGGTGGACCCCAGCAGTTTCCTTCACTCCGCTGACCGTCAAATGCGTGGAATGGTTCTTAGAAAAAGACCATTTCCAGAACCAGCGACTATCGTTTATTTGTTCCGTTGCCTCACGTGGGAAGTACCAAGAGGACGTGGAGATCCTGACTCGTGCAAAGGAGTTCCACGTGTCGTCATGGACGCTGGATGAATACCTCCATGCGA
The DNA here is from genome assembly GCA_023336165.1 of Pythium monospermum. Taxonomy (NCBI): domain Eukaryota; phylum Oomycota; class Peronosporomycetes; order Pythiales; family Pythiaceae; genus Pythium; species Pythium monospermum. Next base: position 38,495 of record JAADWJ010000135.1, read on the forward strand.
TCAAGGATGACTTGGTCTTCCAGGATTGTGTCGCACTGTCTGGATGCCCCTGCAGTGGTCCCGGAGGAAAAGAAAGAGACTTCTCGCGCCGCAATGGTCGAGTCCAAGTATTACTACGCAGGTGGTTGCTGTCGTGATATGTTTCATTTCCCCACGGCAACCGTGGCGACAAAGTTACGTGATGCCGTGGATTCTTTGAACGATGGTGGCTAGCATTTCTCATCGAGCATCAACCGTCTACGTGCGAGGTTCCAGCGATCGGATGGACTGGGTGCTGTCTCACCTGTGATCAGCCAGTATGCTGCGACACTGCTTGCCGTCCGATGCGGTCCGGAGACTATCAAGAAGTTCATGAATCGAGACAGTTCTAATCCAGACCCAGCATGGAATGGATGGATGTTGGCGATGGTGTTCTTCGCAAGTCGTCGTCATTCTTGTCGATGCGGCAGGAAACACGGTGGACACGTGGGGTCCATCAAATGTTGTGGTTGCCGATGGAATCCCTGCGCTTTTTTCTGCTCCCATCGTTTGGATCAAGCCTGAAAAATGGCACCAAGGTGGATACGACGCTGTCATGGTGTGTCAACGCACTCAGCACGTGCGTTTCGTTCAGGTGGCGAGTGCCCACAAGCATTCTTTCCGCATTGACCACTTTTACGGATGGCTGAAGATGCTGTCGGAATCACTTGAAAGGTTCGAGGTGAAGAAATTGGAGATTTACGTTGTGGTCGAGCAAGACAAGCTAATGAGCGCGGTTGAATTCACAACGGTCACTGGAGAGGGACTCCTGCTGCCGTTTGGGTGGCCGAAAGGGAAGGAGACGGAACTCGTTCAACTTGTTGGGATCCGAGAAACCAGGAAAAGCTGGAGCGCCAATATTGAGAACTCCGTCCTATATTAATACTAACTGCAAAGTGACTGTTACTACAGCACGAACGAGCCGTTGCTGTTCGCCTTGGCGGCCGCATACTTGGCCGACGACGGAGGCAACATGGCCATGGGCAGCTCTGCTGGCAGCACTTGCCCTTCTTTCGCCTTGCCGCACAAATACATGGCCACTGCGAACTCTTCCGCATCCAGACAGCCATCTTTGTCGACATCGGCCAAGTCCCAGATGCTTTTGAGCGTGTCCTGGGGACACCCAGAGGCCTGCAGTGGCGCCATACACGCGGCGCCCGTCGCCTTGCCCATCGCATCCCTGGGAAGCGTTCTGAAAACAGCATCAGACTCGGCCTTGTGCGGGAAAACTTCCCATTCCTGGTCGTGCATAGAAGGGACCGCAAAGGGATTGCCCCCGTCATCAAGTGTCCCACCACTGGTATTAATATTCGCCGTCTTGAACTGGTTCTCCCGTTTTGGCAGAAACGACATAAGCTTGGGGATATCTTTCGATAATAATTCATCAATTTCTTGGATCGCCTTGACATTCAGACCTTGGAATTTATGGAATTGTCGGTCCAGACATTTTTTTTGGAAATCTTCCAAATTTGGGAAATCACCCGGTGGTAATTGGTATTTCCGTTGCACTTCTCGGAAAATCTCACCCATTTTCTCAATTAATTCCGCTTGCTTTTTTTTTTTACCCACCATGGCAGGCATCTTATCCTTTAAATGGCCAATCACATAGGCGTGGACTTTTGCCAGCCGCGCGCGTTTGACCAATTCGTTGATCTTGCGGACCGCGGCATTTTGAGGCAAATTGCGCAATTCTTTCATTAAATCATTTTGTTCGGCTTCAAAAAGCGCCGCGTTGTCCGTATGCATGAGCGGCTGGTCCCAAAAGGAGCCAATAAAGACCCGCATGACCTCGGGCGTCTTGAGCACCTTGCCCATGGACCACATCAACGCGCCGTATCTACAATACACAACATTATTAATACTTTCCACTCGCAAAATAGTAAGATTCTGGGGGGGGGGATTTTTTTTTTTTCATTTTGTGATCAGATGCCAGCAAAATAAGAAATATTTTGCGGCCGCAATAAATTGGTTTCATGAGACAACTGCGTTCTCTTCAGAACCCCTGCGCATCGGTTCATGTCGGCTTTCCTCACGTCACATTAATCTAATCTCCCCCTCTTCCCACTCTTCCCACTCTTCCTACTAGCATGTACGTACACTCGCATGAGCCGTTGTTGGTCAATTTGATCGGCCTTGTTCAAAATACACCGGATTTTATCATCGTGGCCTTTCAAAACTTCAATGGTGCGTTGAAATTCATCGGAAATGTCCAATTTATGGGCATCAAAAAGCAATATAATCATATCCGACCGCTCGGCAAACCATTTCGCGACTTGCACAAAGTCGTAGCCTCTCGCGATGCGTTGCTTTTCACCAGATAAAATGCCGGGGGTATCAATGACTGTGATGTTCTCCAGTAGTTTACACGGCGTCTGCGCGGCTTCAAATTTGTTTAGAAACGCCGTGCCAAACATGGACAGTCCACCGTAGGGCAAGTCGGGGGACACGGCGACTGCGTTTCCAGGGATGATCCGCTCGTCGTCGCCGTACATGACCGCGATGAACCGGTCGGTCGTGGGCTCGGGCCCGATGCGTTGCCCTGGGAACGACTGGCCTAACAAATACTCAATGAACGACGTCTTGCCGACAGAGTATTGGCCGATCATGAGGATTTGCGGCTTGGCATCAAAATCAGCGTCGCTCATCAAAGGCGAGTGGAAATCGTCGTAGCCGTATTTCTTTTCCAACGGTTTGAGTTTGGACGAGTACAATTTTTTCAAGCCGTCGATCACAGCGCGGCTCTTGGTCGCGATATCCGCGCCATCGCCACTGAGAAACGCTGCCGAGCCGACACTTGCGGAAGTGCTGGTGCGCGTCGCAGAAGCAGAAGGGGTGGGGGGCTTTTGCTGCTGGGAGACGTCGGAGAGCCGCATTTTCGGGCTTGGTTTCTCGTGGTGGTGGGAGGGAATTCGACCAGTCAATGGCGCGATGGCGAGACAGCAGCCGTATTATCCGAGCTGGATCTTCTTTTTGCTCAGTGCATCTCGGCGAACGGACGCGGCGGAAGAAACTTTCCAAGGTCAACGCATCTCGGATCTTGTTTTTCCCTACTTTGTGGAGCAAACACCAAACGCCATCAAATGGGTGTGGACCACACACACTGAATGCGACTATTTATGTAAATTCCCCGAAATTGACACCAACTTTCATGGCAACGATGCCCCAGAGATGGCCAGCAAGATGCAACCAAACACTGTTGACAAACACTTTTTCCATTCATTTAATCAGTAAAACAACCAACACCATGCTTCGTGAACTAGTACGCTATGCGTTGATACCGCATGGACGTATCATAGTAATTATACGGTGATTGCCCCTGTTGCGGAGGCTGCGGTGGCTGCTGCTGCTGTGGCGGGTACAGCGGCCCAGCGGCCGCATGGTCATGGTGATGATGATGATGTTGTGGATACTGTTGCGGATGCTGTTGCGGGTAATGTTGTGGATGCAGAGGATGGAGAGGATGCTGTTGGGGATGGAGAGGATGCGGATGGTACTGTGGCGGATGCGGATGCTGTGGATGCTGTGGATACTCGTCCACATGGATCCGCCGCATCTTGAATGGGCTCGTGGGCGTGGACCCGTGGACCGACGACGAGTGGGCCACATGCATCCTTGTTTCGTACTCTAATTGGGCCAACCGGTCGGCTTCTTCGCGCGAATGCTTGTGGCCAATCACGCCCATGACGATTTCTTCTTTTTGGTTTTGTTCGGATTTGCTGACTGTCTCCAAATGGTGCAACTGGTCTTCCGCAGCACGGCGTTCTTCCCGGGAGACGCCGTCCCGACGCACATACGTCGCAGAGCCCAGCTTTTTCGGGATCTTGACATCGGCGATCGTGTGGCTGGCCAGCTTTTTCGAGATCCGCATCGGGTTACAGTTCAACCGCGACGTCAAAAACGCACGCAACGTCGTACCTTCCACGATATCCAGCACGCCACGGAAAAATGAATCGATCAAGCCAGCCGCGTACTCTTCTTCATGGCGCGACCAGGGCCCACTGCGCGAGTACGAGCGTGGCGTGGTGGTCGGGCTCTTGCCAGCGACGACCGGCGTGGACGGAGGGTGGCTTTGGCTCTGAGTTTGGCCTTGGTCTTGGTTTGGGTGGTAGTGTTCCAGCTTGTATTTGCGCGAAGGCGTCGACACGGGAGAACACATTTCCTGCTGCTGGTTGTTATTGTTCTCCTGAGCATGTTGGTTCTCCCGTGGTTCTTGTTCTTGTTCTTCGTCTTCCTTATCTTCCGGGTCTTCTGGTTCTTCATCTTTCACTTGTGCTTCCGCTTTGACAAGCTCTTCCACTGGCTCGTGGGTCTGCAACCAGTTCTGGCGCAACTCAAACACATGCGCTTCGGCTTCAAAAATCTCGGACGACGCGTCGCCGGCTCCGTCATCTTTGCGGGAGAACGTACAACTACCAACATTCTCGGGAAATTTGTGTTCTCCCATTTTGCGTGGTGCCAATTTCATGGATAACGTTTTGGCAGAACAATCCAGTTGGCCGCACAAATACGTCACCAGCCGTGTGCCATCCTGTAAATCCAGTGTGCCATCCAGAAAATACTCGACCATCGCCGAGACGAACAGTTCCTCTTCTTCCGAGTCAAATCCCGTGCGGATGATCATCGGGTGGCGTCTCTTGATTTGTGGCGGCGAAGTCTTTGGATTCGACGAGAGCGACCCACGGCGCGTGGGCTTCTTTGGCGACGGGCTGTGGCGCGCCACCTTGCGTCTGGATGGCGTCGCAAACGCAGCTGCCACTTCTGTCGCGTCGTCATTGCTTTCCAGCATCAGCGGGGACAGCGAAAGGCGACCACCCCCACCACGTGCAGAGAATGGCTCTTGACGTGGCGTCTTGGTCGCGAGTGGGTCCTCCACATCACGGAAACACTCTTTCCGTAAATGCTCCAACGCGTCGACCACTTGGCGTCGGCCTTCATCGCTTGGCGTGGGTTTGAGCGCGACAAACACCGACGCGCCCACTTTGCGTGGGATCTTCTTGTCGGCGATGGTCTCGGTCGCGAGCTTCATCGACACGCGGCGGCGGTTGCAGCATAGTTGTTCGGCAAGGTATTTACGCAGTGTCGTGCCTTCGGCGATGGGAAGCGCGCCACGTAAAAAATAGAAAATCAACGCCGCTGCGTACTCTTCTTCTTCGCGCGTCCACATGCCACTGCGCAAATACTGTGGTGATGCGGCGATGGCATCCGCGGGTGCCACCAGTTCATTCTCGTCGTCCTTCTCCATGACTGCAGAAGCGCGATTTTGGTTCATTTTGTTGTTGGTGGTTTTGTTTTTCTTCTTACTGGACGGCGTACTGGACGACGATGGCGCGCGCCGCTCTGGACTGACGCGTTTCTGGATCATTGCGTCGGCCTGGAATAGTAAATCCAGTCCAGAGAAACCAGTGCCAGTAGCAGCTTGTGTTGGAGGAGGGACATGTTGATTATGGTGATCGTGGTGGTCGCGCGCGTTCTCCTCGCCTTCTCGTTGGAAGTCACTGAGGATCGCGACGGCGCTATGCATATCGTCGACACTCACTCGAGTGGACACGGCCACGGGCGACCGTGGCGACGGGTAGGCCGACGATTCATAGCCATCGTTGGCGTTGTTTAGGATCATGGACAGATCCATGGTGGTGAACTCTCGAATGAGGGAGGTGGGAAGTCCAGAGAGGAGAAGCTGGAAGAAGAACGCGAAGTGTCGGTGAGAGACTGTGGCGAGGGGGGGAGAAAAAAAAAGTGGAGCAGAGGAGGGGAGGGTGACTGGTTTCTGTTGCTGGCTTGCAACTGGGGGGACAGGTCAGGGTGTCTGCCAACACAACACGACCGACACACTCGACACCCAACCAACGCTCGCTGGCTTACAAAATCCGAGAGAGCCCGTCCAACGACAGGGCGGCTTTTTGAGTTTGACTGTGCTGACAACAGAACAAAGCAGGGGAGCTCCCCTCCCTCCCTCCAGCCCTGTAATCTGAGTTGCACTTTCACGTTATGGCGACTGAACAGTGCGTGGTGGAGAACGAAAAATCACGACCCGTTTGCCCAGCTGGGCCGCTGCCGCAGAAAAAGAGCCACTTGTCCGTGTGTGTGTGACGTCACACTCGATGCTTCTCACACGGTTGCAGTGCAACAGCAACGAGGTACAGTACCGTACAGTACCGTACAGTGCAAAAGTGGGGATCCTCCAGAGAATCCTTCGCAAGGATTGGTTGACGCGTGGAATCCTGTCAGGAGATAAGGGGAAGGTGTGAGTGAGTGAAACCAAAGCAACGGCAACACTTCACTGTGGAATTGTCAGGGACAGGAGTCTGGCCTTCTGGATTCGAGAAGGCGGCATGGAGTTCCTGTCACCCTGTCAACGTCATAATGGTCCTGCAGAGTAGCGTCTGCCATGAAGGAAATATTTTACGTCCAAATTTGCCATGCTGACCACTCAGCAATGGAATTTGTACTGCCGGTACGGAATATGAGGAGAGCACGACCCAGTTCGCAATCCAGCGTCTGGATAAGGTGTACACTGTACAGCACTGCAGTGTACACACTGAACAGTAAATGTCCACTTCTATCGGCTCCGATTCTCCAAGAATCAAAACCAGATGCTTCCACTGAAAGACTGGAATTCACGTGAGTCTGAACTGACCACTGCAGTGGCCACTGGATACGTGTGTCTCAGCTATGCCGTATCTAGTGCAACGTGCAAGAGTTCACACCTCCGCTTAGGATGATCGAGGCTGCAGCTTGCGTCGGTGCCAGGAGTGGGATTTATCAGCAGCAGTGAGCACTCCACGGAGAAGATTTGTCTTGCCATAAAAGTATACAGTACCGTGTGGGCGGCGTGGACTCGACTGTCCCCCTTCTTCGGAGAAAATGAGAGGAGGGAGAGGGGGGATGGCGATAAAGTGGAGCGCATGCGATCGTGGATGACAACGTGACCGTGACACATTGATCCTGGAAATTCCATAATGCTTGTTGGATAGGGGTCGGGGAATCGTTTTTTTTTTTTTTTTTTTTTTTTACA
>JAADWJ010000136.1:0-45491 GCA_023336165.1 Pythium monospermum
GCGAGTTGGTCGCGTACAGGCGACGCGCGGCTGCCAAGTGGCTGTCTTCGTGGTGGTCGTGGCCTCCTGGGTGGGCAAACACGAGCGTCGCGACTGTGGCCGCAGCGGCCGTGAGCAGTGTGACGATCGAGGTGGTTTGCACCATTTCTTCAGTGTAGTTGGTGGTAGTGGTACAGTTGACTTGATTCACTTGATACTCACTTGTAGAAATGAGGAATGCAATCCACCAAAAAGGCACGGAAACAAGGATCAGTTGCCATGTAAGACTCCAGGGCTCCACGGATAGGCCGCTGTGAACAGCTCCGTTGGACTCATCCAGATATTCCAGAAAAACAGGGATCAGAAAAGCGCAGAAAAACCTCGACAAATGAATATAGTCAGTCACCACTCTTACAACCTGTATATATTAATACTTCGAAGTATACATAAATGTAGTGTATCCAGACGTCTCTCAACTTGAGAAAAACAATTGAGCGGATTTTCTCACCGTCCAATTTTTTTTCAGATGTCAGATGGATACACGGTAAATTGCGCCAAAACAAACCAAAGCGTATCGTGAAATACCAATATATATTTTGTAAAATAAATACGGTTTTTGTTTTTCATTTAGGCACTCTCCATGGCGGCGCCATATTTTTGCTGTTGTGGCTGGCTGCGGACCGGGTACTTGCGCAGCATCACGACAAGCGTCGTCGTGGCCAAGAAAAAAAAAGTGATTGAAAACAATGGGTTGCGACTGCCTGGCACAAAGTCGTCGGTCGTCTCATGCTCGTCAACGAATGAGCCATTGCTTCCTGCTGTTGCTGGGCCGTGGCCATGTCCATGGCCACCACGGCCACTGCCCGTACCGGCCGCCCAAGTCCCTGCTTCCTCCACAGTCTTGGTTGCTGTCATATTCACGCCGATCGAGATCCAAGCAAACACCCCGTCTTCCACAGTGCTGCCCAGGTACGCGTACTGCACGATAGGATCAAACCCAGACGCGGCGGCCTGAGCCAAGAGCGCATCAGCAGTATTCAGCGTGATCGCAGCCTTATTCGCAGCGTACACTTCGGCTTTCTCGACTTGGGCGATCAACTCTTGGTCGAAAAAGAGCTGCCCGATACTCACGGCGTGGGAGCCCACGTAGGTCTTGTTGGCAAGAAGTTTGCCTCCCGAATTGCCCATGATATGGATATGCGACGCGCGGCCAGCGTAGTGGCCTGGGAACTTAGAAATAAACTGGACCACGCCGTCACGGTCGGTCGCGGCCAGTCCTCTTGCAAAAGTACTATAGATATTCGCCTTGTCATTGCTATCGCCGTTGCCCTTGGCCACGACACCCGAGTACACACCCGTGGCATTTGCATGCCAAAAATCCAGGTACATTTCTGGGACGGGTTTACAGGTGTTGACATCGATCACTTGGATCTCTGTGTACAAATCAATACCGTGCTGGGTCTCTCGGATATCGTTGCGCACCAACTCCCCACGTACGTAGTACGGACCCTGGGCCACGTCAGGTTGAAGGAGACACTTTGGCGTCGAGCCAAACAAAACCTTGGCCGACGACTTGTGGCTCTTGGCGAGCACGTCAACCGCAGTGAGTCGGCGGCGGTCGGGGTAGTCTCGCTGCTGCTGCTCACGTAATTCAGTGAGTGTGGCCAAGCGACGAGTGGCAGTGCGGTCTTCTAGCTGGCGCATATGCGCTGCGTTTTTGCATCCTTCGTACGCGAGCTTGGCATTCGCAGCGAAGAGCCGTCTAGCTTCAAGGCCATGAGCACTGGCTTCGTGGGGTACACCTGGATGGGCAGAGACCACGGCGGTTTGCTGCGTGGTGAGAGCGACGACGGCCGCAGTGAGAAAGAGGAGGGTTTTGCTGAGTTGTACCATCGTGAGTGGAGGAGGTCGTGCGTCTTGTAGCTCTCCGATTCAGAAATGAGAGAGAAAGAACGAGAGCAGAGGCAACAGATAGATCTAGCTACCCAGCTGGATGCATAAATAGCAAGATCGAGTGGTGCCCATTTCTGCGCCGTTTGGATACAACAGTGCTCCGCTCTCAGATAAGATTTTGCATATCCAAATACCCCGTGGTTGAATCAGAACCAAGCCAACAATATCCAGAGATCTTTCACGCTGTTTATATTTTGTTTGTGTTTTTGGCCCTAAAATAGCTTTACGATCTGGAGGTATACTAGTACCTGGTACGAGAAATACTGTAGCAGATGGCCTTTCATGGATACGATGGAGAAGGTCCCTGAAGGAAATGGAGGGAATATAGTGGATACAGAGCTCTGGGACATGCCCAAATATATTCTTGGGGAAAGGTAAAAGAAAAACATATACTTCAAAATATTACTACTTGCCTACGACGCAGTCCTACTTTGGTCGGGATCAAAAATGCAACACTCTGTCTCTTGCAAGCTACTCAGGCTGGTCAGAATACAGATCACTTGTGTGGGCTACTGCTTCAGTTAGTTTGCGCCACACGACGCAACTGGTGACGCAGGCGCCGTGGTGGTTGGCGTCTCCGTTGGCAAAGTCGTCGGAGCAGCCGTCGTCGAGTTGTTGTCTGGTGGAGGCCCAGGAAGCGAGCCGTTTGGTGGACGGCCACCGCCACCGCCGCCTCCACCACCACCTCCGCCAGCATTCGCGACACCACCGTTCGCCGTCCAAGTCGCCGCGGCACCCACGGTCTTGCTCACCTTGGTATCCACGCCGACGGAAATCCACGAGAAGATCCCGTCCTCGACACTGTCGCCCAAGTACACGTACTGGACGACTGGATCAAATCCAGAAGCCGCTTCTTGAGCAAAGATACTGTCGACGGCGTTGGTCGTGAGTGGCTGAGTGTTGGTCGCGTAGACACCGGTCTTCTCCACTTCGGTGGTCAAGGCCTGGTCGAAAAAGATCTGGCCAACGCTGGACGCACCGACACTGGCGTACGTGTTGTTGGGCAAGACCTGGCCGCCGTGGCTGCCCAAGATATGGATATGGTTGGTGCGGCCCGTGTAGTGGCCCGGGTACTTGGTGACAAACTGGACCAGCCCGTCTTCATCGGTGGGCGCCAAGCCACGTGCAAACGTGGCATTGATCAGCGCCAAGTCGGCGCTGTCGCCGTTGCCACTGGCGACCACACCAGCGTACACACCGGTCGAGTTACAGTGCCAAAAATCAACGTAGTAGTCCGCGACTGGCTCACAGGTGTTGATATCGATGAACTGAAGCTCGGTGTACAAGTCCACGCCAGGCTGCGTCTCGCGGATATCGTTGCGGATCAACTCGCCGTTGATGTAGTACGGGCCTTGGGTCACTTCAGGCTCAAGCACACACTTTGGCGTTGAGCCAAAGAGCGCTTCCGCGTCAAATTGGGTCGGCGTCGTGCCGGTCAAGCTGGACTTGTGGTCCGTGGCGACCACATCGGCCGCCGAGAGGCGGCGGTGAGTTTCTTGGAGCTCCTTCACAGCAGCAAGGCGTCGCGCCACACCGCGCTGCTGCAGCTCACGGAGACTCTTCGAGTCGGCACAGGCCGCAAGAGAGCGGTGTGCATTCGTGCGGAAAAGGTGGCTCGCCGAGAGCTCTGTGAGCGAACGCTGGTGGTTAGCCTGGCCTGGGTGGGCGCTCGTGAGTCCGGCAGAGGCACTGATGATGGCCGAGATGGCCGCGCAGACCGTGAAGATCTGGACCATGTTGGCTCAACGTGGGGGCTTGAGGTGAGGTCGTGGGAGGCGATGGACTTGAGTTGTCGAAGACAAATTGCCAAATGAACAGTTCTTCCTCCCGACAAAAAAACGAGTTATTTGCTCGACCAGAGCTTGGCTCTGTCTTCTTTCATTCACGGTATCCGGATACCGGTATCCTTGGAGGTCCCCCAGTCAGCAGCAGACACTCGCCATGAGTTGAAGAAGAAAAGGAGCAGACGCACGGCTGGCTGGGAGCGTGAAACGCGGCTCAACGACCGCCATCTTTGAACTGAATATACTGCGCCATAATACTGTGGGAATGCTCCCAGCTTGTTGCGCTGTCGTATCCCAAGAAAATCACTTGCTGTGCCTGCCGGAAGACACCGTTTGGTGATTTAACTCGATGATATTATGATCAGCCCTGAGTAATATAACACAAATCAGTACTCTACGGAATGGATACACATGTCTCAAGACACACAGGGTCAGAGTCACTGTCCGCCACGGAAGCAGCTGTTTGACTGATGACCAACCTGTCCAACGCGTGCCTGTGACACTGGACAGGACCACCGGGCCAGGCCACGTCTTGGTGCAGGACCGCTGAAAGGAGAGAGCACCTCCAGATTCCAGGCGTACTGGCTGGAGTCCAGTGCGGACGGAACAATGTTTACTGTACACTGCGATGCATCCCCAATTTCGCCTCGAAAATGACCCTGTGCCACCACAGACTGTGGTGGTGAGGGATTGCCGCGGGCAATCAGCCCTCTGACAATCAGCCCCTTCCTTGAACCGGTACATGCGTCATGCAAAAAAAAAGTGTGCACGGTATTTATAGTTCAAGCACAGTCACTGTTCAACTGAGCCTCGTCATTGAGCAAGCATTGGACTGTGCACTTGTGGCACCGTATCAATAAAACACTCCTCTCGACTCCAGGGCAACCTTGCACATTCCGTCAAATGCTGGACCGGTATCATCAGGAATGAAGAATGTACTTTCTATGCATCAGTACACTGTAAATAGCACCAAGTTGGCACTCCCACCAACCGGGTTCGCGCAGTCTGCTGACTTGCCGTGTGCGTTCGCGACGCAAGATAATCAGATTCACATGGCGTCGCAGGATCGTTTGGTGTCCTGCAGACCAGGATCCATACAGGCTGCACAGTACAGAAGTGCAAAAGAGGTTTGGCTGTGGTCATTTGCGGCCGGGCGCTGGGGCGCTGGGGCGTGAGTGCTGTGTTCTATACTGCTGGATCCGCTGGCGCAGTATTGATCAAAGTGACCCGCGGAGACCTCTTTTCGCGGTTGGAGGCAGCACTCCAGTACAGTCTTCCACGCTCTGTGGATGATGGTGCTCTCCCACGATCCCGTGGATCACATGCCGATCAGAAGCCAAGATCTCCAAAAGACGAGGCGACAAACGGAAAAGCTTTGGCGTTTTGCACGCATTAATGGTCCTTGTGGTTCCATGCATCGTTGATCCTTGACGCGAAAATCCAGTCGACTCCCTGACGACCAAGAACCGCTTGGGCGCCACCAACTTCAAGCGATGGGCCCAAGATCTTCCTTACCGCATCAGCCCCCAGGCTTCAAATGCTCGTGGCAGGGAGGAGCGACCACCAGCCAAAGAACTGGGAGATGTTCGTGCTGGTGGTCCAGCATCTTCCTTACTATAGGAGAAAGCCCGTTTGGACATGCTTGGCCATTCACTCGGCCTTCCACGAGCCCTCCTCATTCCTCAATTCTTTCCCAGCCACCCACCACAAAAAACCCCGTTCCCCCTTTTTCGCACCATGGTCCAGTTCTTGTCGCTTGCTACGGCCGTCGCTGTCGCTGTCGCTTCCATCACTATGGACCACACGTCGGCTCATCCAGGCCAACACCACCACGAGCGCTCGCTGGCTGAGATCGCCGCGACCGACTTTTTCAAGACCACTGCGCGTCGCTCGCTTGCTGCATGTGCCAACCACCCAGAGACTCGCGCGCTGCAAGAGCAACTGGCCGTGCGCCGCCTCGCACAAATCAACCACTTGCGCGACGAGCGGCGCCGTCTCACAGCCGCGCAGGTGATCGCCAAGAGCCACAAGTCAAGCTTGACCGGCATCACACCGACAATCAACGCGAGCACGCTCTTTGGCGCCACGCCAGCGTGTGTGCTGGAGCCAGAGGCCACGCAAGGCCCATACTACGTCAAGGGCGAGCTCATCCGAGCCGATATCCGCGAGACCCAGCCTGGCATCGACCTCTACGTGGACCTTCAAGTCGTGGACGTCAACACGTGCAAGCCCGTGGTCAACATGTACGTGGACTTTTGGCACTGCAACTCGACGGGTGTGTACTCGGGCGTGATCGCCAACGGCAACGGCAACAGCAACGACAAGACCAATATCAACAAGACCTTTGCACGTGGCCTTGCACCAACCGACTCGACAGGCGTCGTCCAATTCGTGACCAAGTTCCCAGGCCACTACACTGGCCGCACGTCCCACATCCACGTGCTGACCAATTACAATGGCCAAGTGCTGGCCAATAATACTTACGCCGGCCCAAAGGTTTCCCACGTGGGCCAAATCTTTTTCGACCAGTCGTTGATCACCGAGGTCGAGAAGACGGCGGTGTACGCGGCCAACAAGCAGACGCTCACGACCAATGCCAAGGATGGCATCTTCACCCAGGAAGCCGCCACGGGCTTTGACCCGGTCGTGAACTACGTGTACTTGGGCGCCACCGCCGCGGACGGCATTTTTTCGTGGATCTCGGTCGGTGTGGATGCGACCATTTCCAAGACCGTGAGCGCCGCGGCCACGTGGACGGCTAATGGCGGCGTCGCCAATTAAGAAACGAGTTAGTCTTTTGAAAAGAGGGAGAGACAGGACCACGAGAATGGCCACATGCCATGAGATAAGAGGGATGGATCACAATGACGGGCGAGGAGAGAAAGCCACATACTGTAGATCCGACTACGTGTTTGCATATTTGATGGAATGTTTTAAGCAGCGTTTTAGGAGAGAAAACAAAAACAAATATGTTTTTTTTGTTGTTTTTTTGGCTGGCCGTACCGTGTGCCTTTTATGTGCAAGTCGTGGCTGTGTGTGTGTCATTCTTTTTGCACGAATATTTTAATCCTAGAGTTCCTTCAATCACTTTCTCCTTTCGTGGTGGTCCTCCCGGCGTGTATGGCCATGGCGATGGTGGCGGTCACTCGTTGGACTTGGACTTCTTCTTCTGTGTCTTCCATGTCTGTCATCTTCTCGATCATTTTCTCTTGGTTTTCTATCCAGCGACAGTGACCGAGAGGAGGTAGCCGTTCGTGATCTCTTGCTATTGCTGCTGCTGTGACGGTGCCTGTCATCTTCATCATCATCACGGCCACGCGACGACGACACTCGTTTCTCCTCTTTCCTCTCTCTTGTTTCATCGCCTTGGTCATGGCGGTCGTGGCGGTGACGACTGCTGTCTCGTTTGGTCTTTTTGTTGCTTTTCTTTTTCTTGTGGATATCCTTTTTCCCTTTCCGCTTGCGTTTTTTGTTCTTCGTTATCTTGCGGCTGTCATCGCTGGAATCACTTGAATCACTCGAATCACTCGAGTCTTGTTCCCCTTTTTTAGTTTGTTGTACGGTTTCTTTGCGGAGCTTTTTTAAAAGCGCTTTTTTCTCCTTGGTCGACAAACCAGCCAGAAATTCCTTCTCTCGGTCGGAGGCCTCATCTACAACGTCCACACAGTAAATACCAGTGTATTCATCCCCGCCCCATACAATAACACCCCCAATAATATGAGTGCACGCACCATCCGACAGAAGAATCTCAAACCCGGGCTTCGCACTGCCATCTCCTTGCTGCATCCATCACAGAGAGCCACCCATACAGTCAGTATCCGTGTTTGCTGTTTCCATCAATCCACTATGTTTACCATTTCCAGTGGCAGCGCGGCTCTCCGCAAGACCAGTTTCTTTTCACTGTTCAGCTTGTTCATGAGCGTCATCGGGTCTTCCATCGCTTGCCGTGCCGCGTCATGTGGGTTGCTATTACGTAGCGCACACTCTCTATCTCCCGACTGGTGGCCCCATTCGTTACACCGGATACACTTGACGTTGCGCAATTGGACGCCCATGGGTTTGAAATTCACTTGGACATTGGACGCGTAGTTTCCTTCCACCGGCGCGTCTTTGAGGAAAGGGAACCGCTCCACTTGGTCTTTGATCGTGAGCATCTCGTCCGGGCGGCGGCCAACGTACCGCTCCAGCGGCCGCTGCACATCACCTCCTCCTGTCGCGCCGACTCCTGCTGCTTGGGAAGCTGCTGTTCGCTTTTCCATCTTGCGACGGAACTCCCGCACAGCCGCGTCACCCTCGTCGTCACCGCCATTGTTGGCCTCTGCCTCGCGCTCTTGCACTTTCTGCAGTCCAGGTGGCAGCGCGTAGAGGAAGCCGACTTGCTGTTTGTTGGCGGCAATGCGCGCAGCGCCAAGGTCGCCGTTGTGGGTACTCGCGAGCGCTTGGAAGCTTTGCTGCTCGGCGCTTTTGCGCACTTCCGCCGCGGCATCGCGTTCGCGCTGCTCGTTGTCTTTCGCTTGCTGTTCTGCGATCCAAATGCGCTTCTGGTTGCGCGCGTTGGACGGGTGCCACCCTTTCAGGTTGAGGAAACTCATGCCCGCCATGGTGGCTGTTGTGGCTTTTGTTGTTCGTCCAAAATGGTGGTTTGTTGCCGGGTTTTTACGGGTCTACTTGATATACGGGTCGAGCGGGTCGGGTGAACCCGTACGTATACCGGTATGTTGAAATGGGTTCGAACTCAAACCCGTATGGGGTTGATGACCTGAACCACTTCAACAGCATCGTGATCACAATCATGAGTTGGGCTCTGTGGGGATTGGAAAAGCAAACAGACACCTCGTGGCGGCAGCGCGTAGGATCACATGCGATCGCTATGACGAATCTACACCCTGGACGTAGTAAAATCATAACCATAGGAACCGCTACGCAATGTGTACTATTTATGTACAAGTGGATACTCGAATCAAGTGTGTCTGACACTGCTATATGTTTGTCAAACCGTTGGCTTCTCGCCAGTCTCTTATGAACATGTGTGTGTGTGTATTGTACTCACTTGCGTGTGCACGTGAGCTTGAGAAATGGTGGTAGAAGCTCTGCACGGACAGGAGCGTTGTTTTCCACTTGAAACGGCAGTGGTGAGCGCAGTGCGTACTTTTTTGGCACAAGAAGTGACAGCGTCGAGTCCGAGACGTCCACTGCGATCCGCTGCGAGCTGCCACCGTCCACGCCAGGGATATGGATCAAGATAACCATTTCGCGGTCATGGGAAGAAGAACCACTCATGATCTGAAACGTAGGAGTCTGGAGCACACTCGCGCCTTGTGTAGAGCCTGAAATAGCTTGTGGTGATGATGAGGATCCACTGCCCGTGGAGCTCCCCGTCAGTGCCTTGCACCTGGAAGCCTGTTCTTTCGAGAGCACCATGCCTTTGTAGAAATGGCGCCCCAGTGCGTCTTGCAGATGCAAGTCCAGCGCTGCATCCAAGCGGTTTTGAAGCGAGATCACGTCCCCTGCTTGCAAGACATGGCGCCGTTTTGGATCGTAGCCTTGGATGACATATAGAAAGCTATTTCCTCGTGACCACGCAGTTTCTTTTTTGCCTTCTTCGTGGAGATGGGACGCCATACTGAATGGGTTTTGCTGTGGCAAGACCAGCATGTTGGCGCCAATGATCCGCGATTGCACTGCGAATTCACCGTTCATATCCGCGTAATCATTGGCGCACGTGAAGACCGCTGGGAAGCCAGCGTCCGCGATCGCATACAAGTCGGGCAGCCAGCTGAAGAGCAAGTCGTGGCGGTACGAGTCCACAAAGTTACCAAAGCCAGTGTTGTAGCCGATGAGCACGGTGTTCGTAGGCGAGCAATCGTGGGCCTCGCCGTGGCTCACAAAGTCTCTGAAGGTTCCTTGGAGATGCTTCACGTGGAGATTGGCAGGTTGCGACTGGCTGCTCTTCCCACATGATTCGTCAACTTCTGGTCCAACGAACCAGAGAGTGATTTGCATACTCGAGAAAAAATGCGCAATTTCCAACCAGTATTCCGTGATGAGCCACACACGCTGCTCAGCCTTGCGGGTCGCTCCAAGGACAACGATATGCTTGTAACTGGACCCGTCCATGAGTTTGAGGAGGGATGCGACATGGAGAAAAGTCACTGGGAAGCTCAGTGCGTCCAGGCTAGATGGGTCTTTCATGGCTACATCAACCAGATCAATGGAGCCGCTGCTACGCGAGCGAAGAAATCCTTCCCAACCCTTTGTCAAGCAGAGCGCAGTTGTATCACTCGCTTCGTTTGCTTGGTTGCCGATTGAAGATGGAAATGGTGGCAGAGTGGCAAACACTTTTGTGTCGAGCCAGCGGAACGTTCCGCTGTACATGCCATCCCCGCGCGGGTCCAGCTTGAGATCTTTCATCGCTGATCCGATGTCAGCTATAGCTCCTTCTGCAGGCTTCCTTGATGCACCACTGGATGATGGCTTTGCCTTGGTCTTCTTGCTGGTCTTCCCCATGATGAATTGACAGTGAGCTCTTTGATCGCCAAAGACAAAACAAGAAAAAGTATCCAATTTGTCACGAAAGGTCGTTCACTTCGAGGTCTTTAGAATCTAGGCATACATTTTGTAGTATTTACCAAAATGCATCTGTCTCCCACTGGTCACACTGTGATTGGCTCAAAAATCCCATTTGGGTGTACCTGTTTCATGGTACACAACCCAACACCATGATCTCATTTTCTAGGATGTTTGCATTCTGCAACTCCATGGGTTGAAGTTGTCAAATCAAGGTAGTTTCCCCGCACCCTTCCTCCAAAGACGTGAAGGGGGCGGTTATCCCGCAAGCCATCGCAAAGCAAGCCAACGCCCCACGCGCGACAAGGAAAGGGGAGAGTGACGCGTACGAGGGCAGACAGAGAGCAGCAGCGCTACAAGCGACAAGAGAGAGTGGAAAAGAGCAGTCTCGTGTATCTGTGTCTCTGTTTGGCGGTGTGTTTCGTTCGTTTCTGTGGGTCTCTTTAATCGTCGTCATTGAAGCAAGCGTGCGTGAAAAAAACATACAACAACCAAAATGGCGGATACAGGACGACGCCGTGTCGGCGCCAACGCTGGTGTCGGCGCCGTACGATCGCCATTGCGGTATCTCCCACAACAACAAACGCAGCAACAACAACAACAGCAACAACAGCAGCAGCAGAGATTCGCGGGACAACGCGCGCCAAAGACGCCGCCAGTGAACTCCAACTCCAAGATGGGTATTAAGAGCGGTATGACCGTGGAAGATCTCAAGAGACTCACCCAGCAGCGCATCCAGCAGACCAGCACGACGGCACCGGATCAAGCAGCGGGAACTCAGCAGAGAACCGGCGGCGGGCCTGCGCCGATGGCGATGCCACCAGCCAGCTCACAGGCGACGACGCCCACGCCGACGTTGAATGTTGCTGCCATGCATGCTGCGTCGCAGAACAGTGGGAACGTAAATACAAATATGCCAACGCCGACCTCGCTTGTGCCAAAGGCCGGGATGTCGGTCCAAGAACTGAAGCAGCTCACGTCGCTTCGACTGGCGTCGCAGAATGTGCCACTTCATCAAAGCGAGATCACTGGACTCGTGAGCAAAGCGGTCTTATCGAATGCAGCCAAGTCCCACTACAGGGAGAGCCTTCGTGGCTCATTGACGCCCAGTACGACGCCGCGACGAACAACCGTTGGCGCCGTGGCCACTCCAGGAGGACGAGGCAGTATGGGAGGTGGTGGCGGCGCAGACGAGTCGCCACCGCCTATGATGGACGACTACCATATGGCTGGTCGCCGCAGTCTTCCGAGTCGCCCCATGGGGATCCCGTCGATGCGAGGAAGAAATGAAATGGATCTGAGCAACCGAAACTCGGACTTTGGGTTCCAAGAATCGTCGTCGAATTTGGGTGTGAACCAGATGCGGTACTCGTACTCGGGTCCAGATGACTTCACGGGCTTCGATGTCAGCGGCTCCGATTCGTCCGATGACGATGATGACGAGGATGATGACTACGCTCGACCATCGTTGACTCTTGATGAAGATGCAAGCAAATACGGTTTTGATGAGGTACGTTTTGTTCTCACTGGATGACGTTTATTTTGGACTGGAGATACTGATGGTGGTTCAACTGGTTATGAATTCTGCAGTTCAATTTCCCGCCGCCGCCGCCGTACGACGACAGTGGCCGGTTCGTGTCCAACTCGTTGCCGTCATGGTCGCCTCCGCCCGCGCGGTCCAAGAAACTGGATGCGACGTCTCAACCAGTGTCGTTCTACAGCCAACAGCCGTCGTATTTTACGCAACAACAAACGCGCGAGGACACGAGCCGTGACCAAAACGCAGTGATCGCACCGCCTCCAGGGCTCACGCGCCGCCCTTCTATGACAGTGCCCTGGCAAGTCGCTGAGGCTGTGCTGAACACGCCACAGACCACGACCGGTCGGAAAACGGTCATGTCGCCAAGCAGCTCCACTGACGGCGGAGGAAAGAGCAAGAAAAGCGACGTCGTGTCCAACATGTTTGCCAACCAAGCACCCAATCAGAACCGGAGAAGCAGCGCCGCCGAGCTTGCGGCGGAACTGAGCGCGCTCGCGATCTCTCGCCAGCGAAGCGGCAGTGGTGCGCCACCGCCTGCACCAGGTGCAACGGCTCCAGCGATGCTGGGTACGTCCCCACCGGGCAATGGTAGTGCTGGTGCACGCCGCGGCAGCTTTGGCAATGCCGCCGAGTTTTTCAAATTCCGGCGACGCAGCAAGAGCCGCTTGGAATTGGCACGCGATATCGCTGCGTATTCCTCGTCGGGTGAGTCTGCAGCAAGTGGGTTCCCAAACTATGGCGCTACCAGTGGAAGTGGCAATGGGATGGGTCCTGCGGCATCAGCTGCTGGAAACGGCAAGTCGATGCCCGGCATTGACGAAAGTCGAGACAATTTCTCGGTGATCGCCAATGCTGACACTCAGTCGAACTATTCCATCGATGAGTCAGCACCGTCGCCCAGGTATTCCACGATGGATGATGAGTATGAAGGAAGCGAAGGTGGCGGCAGCTTTGTGTCGTTCTACAATGCGGCAGGTGTCGGACGAACCCGAGAGGGCTTCAGCAGTGGGCTTTCCAGCCTCTCGATTCCTCCTCCACCACCGCCACCACCACTTACAGATGATGAAGATGAAGCGGGCTCCACGACGTCGTCCAACAAGAGTGGGCTGCCCATGATGAGCCCGAACGGTGTGCGGCTTCGTAAAGTCGCGGAGCTTGCGCGCCGTGGCAGTCTCAGCAATGAAGATAAGACGCGCGCCAAGGACGAGATCATCCAGAGTTCACTGGGTATCGGAGCCAGCCACGCCGCGCGGATACTCACCGCCAAGCCAACTGCATCCGCGGCGATCCCAGTGCCCACGCCGGCACCGCCGCCGGGCTTCCAACGGTTATCCTCGGCGACTCCACCACGTGACACACCAAAGGCCACGATGACCAAGTCCATCCCGTCGGGGATCGTTCGCAACACACCAACGACTGGAGGTATCGCGGCTCGGTCGCCGCCAAAGCCATTGACTTTGAGCCCAACGTCGAGCGGTGGGTCGTCTCGCAAGGCACTGAGCCCCGTTGGGGCCGCTCCGAATCCGCACAGCAAAGGTGGTCGATCGCTCGAGGAGCGGCTGGCCAGTGCGGCCCAACGAGTCGCCGATTGTGTAGGCAAAGGAGACATGGTGGGGTTCCAAGGCGCCATGGATGAGCTTGACCAACTGCGAACGGAAGCCAACGATATCTTGATGCGCGGGTGAGTTTTCAAATTACTACTGTGCGGTACCAACCGGTCTGTGTATCGTTTGCGGGGATCCAAAACAAGTAAAACAGAGTAAGAAACGATTGTGCTTTTATAGAGAATGATAATCAAGGAGAAACCAATAAAAAAAAGAAATAGTCAGATCCCCCAACACAAAAATAGTTGATGGCTTTTTTTTTTTTACAATAGGATTTTGTATTTTTCAGTGGACGGCACTTGGTTCACGACGACGCGGCCGTCGTACGAGACGCTCGCAAAGACCCACGAGTCGCTGCCGGCGCCCCACGAGACGCTGTACACCGAGTCTTCGTGTTCGTCGTAGCTTTTGATCCGTGAGTCGACAACGTCATTGCCCGCGGCGGCTTCGTCCATGAGATCTTGCTCGTCCATCTCCACGATGGGCGCCGATGAGATGGACGACACACGCCACAGCGCAAGCGTCGCGTCGGAGCTGGATGACAGCACCAATTGGTCGTGGAAGCGGTTGTACTGGACGCTCCAGAGCCAGTGGGAGTGGGCGGGCAACGAAAGCAGGGGCTTGTTGGATTTTCGCAAATCCCAGAACTTTAGTGAGCCATCTTCGCCACCGCTGGTCAGTGTGTACGGCTTGTTTGGGTTATAATCCAAGTCAAGTACACTGCCAGCATGGGCGTCTTCGATGATGAATGCCGTGGCGTTGTCACGGGTGTCCCAGGTCTGGATAGAGGCGCCCGCAGCGAAGGAGAGGTAGTTGTCATGGTGTGGGTCCCATTGAAGTGCCTGCACTTGGTCGCTCCCACTGGCAGCATCGATGCGGTCCTGCTGGGAAATGCTGGACTGACTGGCAAGGTTCCAAGTGAACACGCTCTTCCCATGTGCGCTCGCAAAAACGGCGTCGCTTTCGGATCCGTCCTGTCTCCACACGATCCGTGAAGGTGGCGACGCCTGTGTGGGCAGCGTCGTGACCGAGGCCAAGGAGAGCTGCTCGTCGTGATTATTCGTATTGCCGCCATGCGAGTCATCTGCTAAACCGGTCATCTTCCAGAGCGTCGCTTCCGCGGTTTCTCCTTTTGCTTTGCCACACGTGAACACGAGTTCTTTGGCAAACGGACATGGTGCGAGACTCAGAACTTGGTCGGGATGCGAGTACAAATGCGTCAAGCGGACATCATTCGAGTTGCTGTCATATTCGACGACGTGGATCTATGGTGGGAGGAGATATAGAGATACACAGAGTAGAAGTATGAGTCATCCATCCTGTCAGCGGTGGGGGCAGAGCCAACGCAGTTGTCGTCGAACATTGTTGGCGCCATGGAGTGACGTGGTGCCGACAAGAAACTGGGACCGGGACTTTTCTCCGACAACTGCTTCCACACATCGCGTCTAGACATCAGTACCTGTTGGTCAGTTCTCTTGTCTGTAATCTATATCTCATTGCCAACAAAGTTTGTTCGTAGAGTACCGGCTTGCCCGTCGCGTATGTGGATCTTGTTGACCCAAACATCTCTCTATATCTTGGTTGGATCTTGCTTTTTGCTTTCTTCAAGCAAAACAAAATGACCTGCTCGCGAAATGTCACTATTCAAAATACCCTCGTCATAATGACATATACCGCGTTTGAATGACGTATACTGTCACTAATTCCATATTTCTTTTTCTTTTTCATGGCTGGCGATAAGAAAAACAATTGAAAAATGGACGATACGACCGGCGTAACCAGTGAAGCCGCGCTTCAAGCCGAGTCCTTCAAGGCGCGGGGCAACGAGCTTCTCGCAGAAAAGAACTACCGTGGGGCTGTGCAAATGTACACGCAAGCCATTGACTTGAACCCGGACAACGCCGTGTACTACAGCAACCGCTCGGCCGCGTACTTGGCGCTGGGTGACGAGCGCGGCAACGCCTTGCGGGACGCGGAGAAATGCATCGAACTCAAGCCCGCGTGGTGGAAAGGCTACAGCCGCAAGGGGGCAGCCGAGCATGCGCTGCAGCGCTTTGACGCAGCGCGCGCGACGTACCAGCTGGGCTTGGCGCTGGATCCAGACAACGCTTCACTCTTGGACGCTTCGGAAAATGCGTACAACGCAGGCCAAGAGTACTCAAAGCGATTGCGCGAAGCAGCGCAAGAGGAAGAAAAGAGACGCAAGCAGCGAGAGCAAGAAGAAGCGGAAGCGGCCAAGCACGAGCAAGCAGAGAAAGCAAATAAGAAACCCATCGCCGCAGACCCATTGGATGAAGATGCGCTGCTTGCCGAGTTCATGTCGGAAGTCCAAGAAATCGAAGAAAACACCAATTGTATCAAGAAAAAAGAGGACTCTTCTCCACAAGAAGCCAAAAAACCTGTGGATTTTGGCAACCCGGAGGGCCAACTGGACCGGCTCCTGCAGAACCACTACCAGTGGATCAATTTGAACCCGTTCCGTGTGCTCATGCTGGAGATTGACGCGACGGAAGACGATATCAAGCAACACTACCGCAAGGTACTGTGTACAAGTAGTAATACTCTGTTGATTGTGGATATTAATACTTTTTTGTTTGTGTGTGACACACACACAACAGATTTCGACCATGGTGCATCCTGATAAATGCCGCGACCCACGTGCTCGAGACGCCTTTGAACGTAAGGGGCTTCTTCCTGTGCTTGAGGTTACGAACCGCATGTTCTTATCCACTGTTATGGTTCTTTTTAACTGTACAGAGGTGAACAAGGCCTATGAGACGATGCTCATCGAAGACCGCCGTAAGACGTACGCGCGGTTGATTTCCAATACAAAAGAAAAAGTGGAAAAAGATCGAAAAGCAAAAATCAAAAAGGGCATCAAAGAGTCCGAATTAGCTGGTGATTTACAAGACGAACAAGACAAAGCCGTTGTCAAGGCCTTTGCGGAAATGGAAAACCGCCGAATTAATATTGAAAAACGAGAAGCTGCCCAAAAAAGACGCGAAACGGACCAGCAAGAAAAGCAACACGAACAAACCGTGGAAATGTTTAAACGCGAACGCTCGTGGGCTGAAGAAGACAGGCGAGAACACCGCGTGGGCAACTGGCGCGATTTCCAAAAAGGAGGCAAAAAAATGCGGAAAGAAACGAATGCGCCAGATTTGCGAGAAGAAAAAAGGGTATTTTATTATGTGTGGATTTATGGATGTGAAAGGGATTTTTCATTAATTATTTTGTTTTTGTTGTAGGAAGAAGAAAAAAAATTTGGGGTGGTGGACAATGATGAATACAAGAAGAAGTGGAAATGAGGATATTCAGGTGCCCCAATTAATATACCTGAACATTTTTACGCGCAATCTTTTACTGGGTTTTTTTTTGGGCCACCATGCCGCGCATAGGCGGTCCAGCGGCCCGTTTCAGTTCGTTTTGTCTGTTGGGAGCTTTCACTCTTTCGCTCATTTTTCTGGACACCGACCATCAAAATATAAAAGAAATAAAAAGAAAAAAGAAAAAAATCCAAATAAATTAAATAAAAAATTGACGGAGACGAAGCTACCCCTCCGTCCGATGAATGCTCTCTGACAGTAATCCTATTCCTAAATGCTGCTGTTTTCACTCAAGTTCAATGTCCATGGAATCGTCACTGGCGTGGGCATGGTGCAAGTGTTGGTGGTGGTGGTGCGGGTGGTGGTAAACCGCTGGCACGTGATGGTGCTGGTACTGGTGCTGTTGCTGTTGTTGCTGGTAATACTGCTGTTCTTGCTCATAATGTTGTTGCTGCTGGAGAAGCCATTGTTGCTGTTGCTGCTGTTGTTGTTCCTGGTGCACTTGGTACTCAAACTGGCGTTGCAAATCGGGAAGCGCCGCGTCCAAGATCTTGACGGCTTGCAGTCGGTTGGCCTCGGGTCTGAAACATAGAAAACAACATCAACCACTGTACTCAGAAACTCTCACTGGAGCGCCTGCTCTTAAATACCCATAGATCGACAGCGTCGCGACGTTTGTGGTCTTGGCCGAAGGGCTCACGGCCGCCGCTGAGGCAAGCGACGGCACCACAATGTACGTGCTCGTGTGGTCTTGGAACCGCGCCATGGTCTGGCCGTCGTCGCCGTGGAGAAGCGGCAGCAAGTGGCGTGGCACGCGGTACGGCGTCAGTTCGGAAAGATCCACGTTTTTTTTACGCACGTGGTCCATCGCCATGGCAGTGGCGTCGTCATCCTCTTGATCCTCATCCTCGTCGTCGTCGTCCTCCTCCTCCTCCTCCTCCTCCTCTGCCTTGTCTTGGCTGTTGCTAAAGGCAGCACGTGCCAGGCTGCTTGTCCGTGTTGGCGTCCTCAGACGCACTGGAGCTGGCGTGGTCGTGGCAGTGGTGGAGACAGACAAGCGGGGCACTGCTGCTGCTGATCCAGTGGCTGAGGCTGCACCATTGGCTCCACTATTGGCGGTATTGGTGGTACGGGTGGTGTTTGGCACGTGGGTGATGGCGCGCTCGATGGCTTGCGAATTGGGCAAAAACTCGTTGCCGACAAACGTAAAATCAATACACCGCGCGCGCACCCAGCTTTGTGTGAGCTTGCGGCCTTGAAACACACGCTATCCAAGTAGAAGTAGTAGATGTTGTACACAAGTATCAGAACGATTCCACCCAATTCTGCTCAGTGCGTAGTTGATAGAGTGGAGCGTACTTTGTGTTGCACGTGGTCGCGAAACATATCGTTTGTGACGATAAACCCATCGTTTTTGACGGCATAATCGATCACATAAAAATCATCATGGGCCTAATTACATACAGATAGTATACATACAGTTAGCATTCGCACAGACGCTAGCATAGAGACAAGCGCCAGTCTGACGGTTGTATCTCTTTACATGGGATGGTGTGAGCACGGCCGCTTCTTGGTCGACAAGCTGCTGGAGAAGTTTCGAGTCCTCCGGGTCCATCCCCGTTCCGGTTGTTGGCTGGTGCGAGTCCGTGGGCTTGACATGGAGCCAGAAATTGGGCACAAACGCAACGCAACGCAAATCACATTGGCGACTCCGCTGAAGCTCTTGGAAAAACGCAAGCGCAGCGGCAAGACGAGGAATGTGGCGCTGCCCGCCGTCGCGCGTCGAGACGTTTGCGCCGTCGAGCACGACGTAAACACTGTTAACGCCGTCACCACAGAATAAGAAGGACACTGTTACATTGATCAAGCACTATTACGCCTTCCACCACGGTGGGAGATGGCTGTCGCATCCAGGGGAAAGGGGAAGCCGCGCATACCTGGAGCTTGATGCCATTTTCTTACCCGTATTTTCCTTGAGTTTCTCGTCAATTGGCTGAAGATAAAGAGCCATGTTCATTGGCTGAAATCAGATTTTTTATAGCCAATAGAATTGACAAACATAAAATTGTGTGCGTGTTGTTGGATGTCACAGATTTGTGACTGCAACAACCTGTGGGTTCGCAAAACACACCGTGACGCAACATGCAAGATGCCGATGTGGCGCTCCATTGCGCGGCTTCTACTGGATGCGCCGCGCTGCAAGCAAGTGGATGTGACGCACCACCACATACCTCTATCGATATACAACCTACAGATGCCACGGTGGATCTCGGAGAGGACGGCTTGGGTTCAAATGGCGTGCATGTCGCCCACGTGCGGTACGTGCCAGGCGAGACCCACTTGCGGCTGCAGCTGCGCATCTACAACGACCGCAAGACTTTCAATCGACCAGTGGACGAACCACTCGGCAAACTGCGCCATCGCCTTCAAGTTGTCGCGACTCAAGCGGCACCACGAGCAGCCACCATGGGCGTGTGCGCGCCGTACAATGGCAACCGAACAAGAAAAGAGCGCAATAAGAAAGAGCCCCACATCCCTGGTGGTGGTGGTGACGCACCACTTGATGTCGCTGTCCATTTCTACACAAACGACCACCAAGAAATCACAGATACCGATGGCTCGTGCACAGTGGGATCCGCTTTACTGAAGACTGTGCGGCTCGTGATCGATGGCGACTCGTACGTGGTGTTGCATAACCAACCGGTCGTGGTCTCTCTGACCGTCATGGAGCCCGTTTTGGTCGGAATTCCCATTTTCCCACTCGTGGAAACGGAATTTTGTGCACCAGAACACTGTGCGTGGTGGTGGTTTCAAGTTGGTCTAGACACCCGCACAACTACGGGTAGCGAGACGACTCCATGCGGCACGCAGCGTCGATTTGTGCCACTTGAAGAACATCTAGGCTGCCGCTTTCGCGTTGAATGCCACGCGCCATCGATGGACACTTGCTTCGCGCGAGAGAGCGCCGTCGTGGAGGTCACGCCTCGCGTGGAAGCGGCGCCAGACTGGTCCGTGTTCGGTCCACGGCAAGCGCTGGCAGCCACACGAGCCAGCGATGGCGACAATGGTAATACAAATGGTGCGTTCCGTGTGATGACGTACAATGTATTGTACGATGGGTACACGCCAACTCCGCAGGCCAAGCTGGAAATGTTTCCGTACGCGAAGAAACAAGTGACACAAGAAATGTATCGCGTCCAACTCGCGGCGTATGAAATGGAACAAGCCAACGCCGATATCATTTGTCTCCAAGAAATGGGCAACCGCATTTTCCACTCGTATTTTGAGCCAATGTTTTCGTCGCTGGATTTCCATACGTTTTACACAAACAAGACCGGCACGACCCAGGAAGGATGTGCTGTGCTTGTGCGAAGAGACATCTTTGCGGTTGTGGAAGAGCGGATGCTGGACTTGTCCGCTGCTGTCCTAAGTTCCAGCGACCCCGAAGTCGTGGCATTGCTGGCTGAGTTTCCAGAGATGGAGAAAGGGCTTCGTGTGATCCCATCGATCGCTCAAGTGGTTCATCTCCGTGACAAGCGCGAGCCCCTTCGTTGTATCATTCTCGTGAACACACACTTGTACTATCGCGAAGATGCAGATATGATCCGATTGTTGCAAGCCGTTGCCATCGTGAGAGAGATCGAACAAGAGCGCGAACGCTTGCTAGTCGCTACTCCGTGTGCCCAGGCTTCAGTGGTTTTCTGTGGAGACTTGAATGCCTTCCCAGATACGGCGACCACCAACTTTTTGCTCCATGGTGTGATGGACAGCAGCCATCGCCACTGGCAAGAAGCGCCTTCGTTTGTGTGGGATCGGCCGTGTGATACTACCGTGGCGTGCAAGCAGAACAGTGGACCATCGGAAGAGACTCTTGCTGCTGTGATGCCTGCATGTGTTCGCCATGATCTCCAGTTCCAAAGCGCATGTGGCATCCCGGAGTTTACAAATTTCGCCGGTTCCTTTGTTGGGACATTGGATTATATCCTCATTGGAGGAGGATCGAGCCAAACAGGCCAACTTGAAGTGAGCCAAGCGTTTCCTCTTTTCACGCGCGAACAAGTGAGTGCGGAAGTCGCACTGCCATCCACGATCTTCCCATCCGACCATATCTCCCTCATTGCCGATGTGCGATGGAAAACCTTATGATCATCGCCATTCGCACATAGACAGTACAGAAAACAACTATTCATCCAATCAGCGATGCGTACGGTGTATTAAAGCGTTTGGATTGGTCAATTCTCTACCAAATAACCAGTATCAAACCGGTATTTGTCGGATTTCAAAACCTCATAAAACCTCATTTGGCACCCAAAAGAGGCCAGACCACACCCTCCAAAATTCCAAAAACACCCCCAAGAAGCGGCAAACCGAAAAAAACAACAAAGCTCAACCCAACGAAAAAGCAGAGCAACCCCAAGGGCAATATGGCCGTGACGCGGGAGACAAAGGAGGCAGCTTCGTCTTCCTCTTCCTTTCCGCAACAACACCAGCAACAGCAGCATCACACGTCCATGGACAACATAAACATGCCCATGTCCTCGCAGCGCCAGTCGCGCAAAGTGAAAGACCGCGGCGCGCGGTTCAATGAAAAGCACGCGCTCAAGTACGGGCTTTCCATTTGCAGCCGCGCGGCCAAGGACAATTCCGTGGAGATGGTCATGTGCAAGTTTTGCGTGGCGTTTGGCAAAGAATCGGCTTCCGATTCCGCTCGCAAGCGCCGCGCGACTGCGAATATCAAGTATTTTAGGCAGCCGTTCCGCGCGGACCATTACTTGTCCCACTTGGAGATCAACCATAAACTGAAATGGGCACTGTACGAACATGGCACCGTGGCAGAAAAGGAAAACTTCTTCTCATCGTCATCGTCATTGAATTGCGCTGGTCCTATGGACACAGACGAGCCAGGCGGAGAAGGAGAAGGAGGAGGACAAGAAGGAGAAGTGGCTTCGCCATTGGTGGTAGCTGCTGCAGAAGCGGCTGCGGCCGACGCGCACGCAAATGGCTTGTCAAGCGAAGCGGATCTTCACATCAAAAACACGGCAAGCGACGCAGCGGCCCAGCAGCGGCCACAACAACCTCAACAACGCGTTGGCCCTGTGCGGTTGCCCGTCTCGGAGATTGAAAAAGATGTCGTGGAAGTGCTCATTGGCGAACTGTTTTTCAACAGTGACGACGAAAAAGGTGTCACAAAAGAACAAGCTTTACAAGTGTTTGTTCCCAAAGCCGGCACTCCCAACTACGAGATTTGTATCAAAAACACACGGCTGTATGACTTGGCGGTCAAGTTTATTTCCAGCGGTGCATCGTACCGGCTGGCGGCACGGCTTGTCCACTGTACACGCGAAGAGACCATGAACGCCCAGTACGGTGGCTGCTCGGATCTTCGGATCGCTGGCTATGTGCGTGCAATTTTGGCCAGCAACTTGCAGCGGCTCGCGTGGATGATGCGCGGCGCGTGGGCGTATACACTGGCGACCGAGACGCTCCACCACCAGCAGACCGTGTACTTGGACGTGCGTGTCCGCGTGTGGTACAATGGCGCACTGAGAGATTTCCACGTATTCACGATCCCTCGATTTGATCGTGTGCCTTTGCCAGTGGTCATGGAACGGTTGGAAAAGATTCTAAGCATTTTGGACCCACGATGGCGGTTCAAATTACTTGGTGCGACTTGTAACAGTGGACTTGGACGGCTCTCTACAGGCCGCAATAGGAGTCTGGCGAGTATCCAGCAAGCACTCGCTGCAAGTATCACAGCGAGTATCAAGCACAGCAATTTTTATTTGATTTGGTGTGTTTTTGACCACTTGGAAGCGGTCACAAAAAAATGTGTCGTCGCATTTTGTGACAAGTCGTTTTATGACCAATTGGTTTGTGTGCTGAGTAAGATCCGTGCCGAACGGTACCGCCATCCGAGTTTATCCCCGTGGATGCCGACCGATTTGCCGGATTTGTTGGCGACTTTTGAGACGCCTCGTGGCTTTGTGGAGGCTTTTGTGGCCACGTTGAAGTGGTTACTCAGTGAGCGAGTGGCTCTCACCCAGTTCTTTGAGCGGACTTCAAGTTCTGGCGGTGGCGTCTTTCCAAATGTCTCGTCGTCCTGGTGGATTTGTGTGGCCACGTCGCTTCGTTTGATCGCGGAAGTGGAGTTTTCCATGGCCAAAATGACGTCGATGGAGGCAGCCGAAGAATTGGGTGAAAATGGTGGCGTGGCCATGCAAGTCCACGAGCTCAGCAAGTTGCTGCAAGTGCTTCAAGAGATCACAGGCGCGACCCACCGCCTTGGCCGCGACCGTACTAATGAAGACGCCTTGGAGGAGGAAGACCCAGAGGAGGAGGAGGACGCTGCTGCCATGAGTGATGCGTTTGTGCTTTCGTACGTCTCCACGGAGCAGTTCATTCAGAATGAAGGCGGCCAAGTGGCTGTGGAGCTCTTGGATACTCTGCGGGGCCTGGAACGGGTCCAAACCCTGAAATGTATCGCCCAAATGGGGGTCGATCTGATCACTTGTATCAGTACATTGATCCACCACGGGCGCAAGTACTGTAACAGTGACAAAAATACCCCCGGGGTGATTATTTGCCCACCTCGTGTGATGCCCTATGATGTGTACCAAATGGGCAAAGACAAGTATTTGAAATTGCTTTTTGCGCAAGAAAATCGGCTTCGAGAGACTTTTTCCAGCCAAGAAATTCGTCGTATCCAGAATGAGTATTACTATTTTGTCGCGGCGATTGAAAGTGAACCGATCTTGAGTGGCATTTTGAAAAAGCATGGCGTGGAGACCGATCTTTCTTTTGCCTGGTCGTGTGTCGCGGGCCGCGTCGTGATGCTGCAAGATTTCATTGGTGGGCTCGCGACAGTTGTGCCGGCCACGGCGACGTTGAACAATTCATTACAACAAGAATTGCGGCATTTAAATTGGGAAAAACCCGATTACAGACTCACATTAGTGGATTTTGCTCTGGAAGGCATCCTCCACGCACAGCAAAAAATGCAAATTGAGGTTGTGGATGTGGATTATGGGAGTGGCGGGAGTGGTGGTCGGTATGGGTCATCGGGTCCACGAAATGACGGTGATTTTGGAGGTGAGGATGTCCATGTGGCCATGGTGATTGATACCACGACGCCTGTAGGAGGTGGAGGAGCCAGCGGTCTGAATCACACTTCTCAGAGCCACCAGAGTAATTCTGTTGCCATGCGCAATGAGGATGACGCGATGGGCAGAAATGATGGAGCTGCGGGGCAAGGCGACAGCTACGCCACGGTGGTGTGATGGCGGAGCTGGTAGAACAAAATAACCCAAATTAGTATGGTCAAGTATACCCAATTTTGTTGCGTGCTGACTTTTTGTGGCACCTGATTGGTCAATATTCAGTTCTGTGACCCCTCTTTTCTGAACTTCATGCTGGTTATCAACGAAGCTTTGACCTGCCAACAATGACGACCGCGACTTCGAGTAGGTCTGTATGCGCTGTCTGGGCGAGCCTCTGGATCTGTTGGGCTACATTATCGGACGCCAAGGAGACTTTCACAGGACGCGCGACTACCTATGGGCTTATCAACGCCATCGGCGGCAGTTGCAGCGTGCGCAAGGCGCCGTTTGGCGTCGATCCGTCGCTTTTTGTCGCGATGAACGGCGACCAATACGACAGTTCGTCCAGCTGCAGCCGGTGCTTGACGATCAAAGGACCCAAGGGGACCGTACTCACGTACGTCGCGGATGTTTGCTTTGAGTGTGGCCATGGTAACCTGGACTTTAACACGGCGTTGTGGGACTCGCTCATTGGTGGCGACCCACGCATTGAACCAATCTCGTGGGCATTCACGCCATGTCCGGATGAGAAGGAGAAGTTCTGCATGAAAGAAGGAAGCAACCCACAGTGGGTGGCGCTTCAAGTCGCCAACTCGCGCGACGGCATCCAGAGCATGGAGATCGGCGATATCAAGGCCGAGGTCATCGGGATCACGTCGTTTTACTTTGTCTCAAGCGCAACAAACTTGGATTTGGGCAAGCTTCAATTGGAAATCAAGTCCACGAGTGGCATTTCGTCCAAGTTCACGCTAAAGAACAGCGATTTTGACGGATGCGCCATGCCGTCGGACCAGAACAACAAACAGAGCAATGGTGGTACCACTACAACAGTCACAGTGGATCTGACAGGCGTGACGCAGCATCAAAGTGCGTGGAGAGCCTATCGACGGCGACATGCGCAAGTGTACTAAAGGATTCAAGGTGCAAGGGGTCGGCAATGAGCACGCGCTACAACTTACGGCCGGCACACCCTGCCATACTCACAAATGTTTACAGAGGAATAAAGCACTGTGGTGTGTAGATAAGCAACAATAACATAAGAATAGACAAATTCAAGACAATCATATCAAGGAGGTTGTTGGCAACAAATACGACGCCAACAACCAAAATACCAACAAGAAATACCAACAACCAACACACCAACAATAAATCAACGCCAACGCTGCCAACAACAAAAACCCAGCCAAAAAAACACCACAAAACAGAAAAGCCGTCGATACCAACAGTTCCCTGCTCACTTCCGCACAAGAAGTGTTGCAGTGTTGGGTGCAGTATGATGTCCAGCGCTTGGTGATTGAAACTCAGGAGACGCAAAACACTGGAGAAAGCACGATGATGCAACAAAAACACACAAAAGGATAAACAAATTGAAGACAGGTACATTAATGAATTAATATCGGCTCATCTAAGTGACCGAAAGCGCCCACAGTGGCTTAGTTTCCACCACGAAGGCGGAGCACCAAGTGCAACGTCGATTCCTTCTGGATGTTGTAGTCCGAAAGAGTGCGGCCATCTTCAAGCTGCTTGCCAGCGAAAATCAAACGCTGCTGATCTGGCGGGATGCCTTCCTTGTCCTGGATCTTCTGCTTGACGTTGTCGATCGAGTCCGACGGCTCAACATCAAGGGTGATGGTCTTGCCGGTCAACGTCTTCACGAAGATCTGCATACCACCACGAAGGCGGAGCACCAAGTGCAACGTCGACTCCTTCTGGATGTTGTAGTCCGAAAGAGTGCGGCCATCTTCAAGCTGCTTGCCAGCAAAGATCAAACGCTGCTGATCTGGAGGGATGCCTTCCTTGTCCTGGATCTTCTGCTTCACGTTGTCGATCGAGTCCGAAGGTTCGACGTCGAGCGTGATGGTCTTGCCAGTGAGGGTCTTGACGAAGATCTGCATCTTGAGTTGTTTGTGTTGGGGTTCCTTGGTTGTCGATCGGTTGTTGGGTCCAAAGCAAAAGCGGAAATGATCAACGGAGGAAGCAGTGCAGTGTCGCCTTCGATGGGTCCCCAGTTTGGAACGAGAAGCGAAGCCAAGCGAAACGACTTCCAATTCCGTCGAAGAACAATCGAGGAAGTTGAAGGGTCGGAAAACAGACAACAAGGTTAGCTGCAGATGAATTGCAGATTGGATGAAAAATCTGTATTCTTGCGGAGTTGTTTGTGCGAATCTAGAAAACCATGAGAAAGGATTCTGTGATACGTTTTCTCAGGGTTGGGGGTTTGAAAGGCCACATCGTCGCTTTCCTCTGCGTTGGAGCAAAGAAGCATACAAACTTCAAGTTCGAAGGAGGTGCAGCCAGTTGATTATGGGTCAACTCACAGACCATCACTCTCGTTGCCCAGAACGTTCGACAAAAGGAAACGAACCCATCAAAGTTATATTGATTCAAGAACATCCCCACAAAAATTTGCATACTGAAACCAAGCTGCGGAGTTTGCTGGATCGATTTGCCATCGAAATGGATGCATTGATTGTGGTGTCCTTTGGTCTCACAGGACATGTGTGTGCGTGTCGATTGATGTGGGTGCAAGCGTCACATGCATGGCGCTGGGAATGGGTTGGACAGAACTCGGTGGTTGCTGTTGCTGTTGCTGTTGCTGCATGCGAAGAGCCGCTTGCTTGCGCCGAAGGAAACGCAACACCGTGCTGTATTCCTCGGAGTGGTCAGCTTGGGCATCTAATGACCAAATGACGCCACGATAGTTGGCGAGCAGTTGCTCTGTGGGCGGTTCGACCTCAAACCCATGGGCGGCGGCGCTTTCTTCATCCAGCACATGGCCGCGCCCACAATTAACACCACCGCCACCACCACTTGAAGAAGAAAACGATGGAGCCAGCATCGTGGCCGCGTCATCATGGCGAAAAGTGTCACGTTCCTGTTCCATGTCTTGGTCACGATCGTTGGCAGCGCCGTCGCCCGCGTCATCCACGGAAAGCGCTTCACCAGCGACAATCCGCGCGACCGTCGCATCGTCGTACACGTAATGCGCCTCTTCCTCACTGCGTGGGTTCAGCAGCGTCTCCATGGGCACGGTCTCGAGCAACTGCAACTGCGACAGACTCACCACGAGCGATTGCACGACCTCGGGGTGGATATCCGCTTCGGTCGAAACCGCCATCGCCATCGCCTGGTCGCTAGCGCCAACGCGCATGGCCATCGATAACCCTGCGCGCGCCCAGCAAGTGCGAATCAGTTCACTCGGCACTTCTTGCCACGCCTGTTTGACCCACTGCAACGCGCGTGGTAAACTCACATCAAAGATCCGAGTGCGACCGTCTTCGGCTTGGTCCACCGCAAAGCTCAAGTGGGTCTTGCGGTACAAAGACTTGAACGTCTTGGTGATGCCTGCGTTCAATGGGTGCGTTTCCGAAGCAAGCAAGACCAACTTGACGTGCGACAAGTGCAGTGGGAAATGGGACGGCGCCGTCGCATCCACGATCAGCACGATTTTGCGATTGGTCGCGGCCATCCGTTGGTTGAGTTTGTAGATCCACTGGCCAAAGATGCGCGCAGTCATATTGCCATCGACGTTGTGGAAACAGTCCCGAAACACGCCGACGACTTTGCGCTTGCAAGTCGTGACCGCGAAAGGGTCGAGTTTCTCGCTGCTGTCCATATTCACCGCGAGCCCAATGCAAATGCGGTCTCTCTCTGGGTTGGCGTGGGCTTGGTGGTCTTGGTCGTACGGCAAGTCGTTGTACAAGAGCGACGTTTCGTCCAGCGCAAACACATCGCGTGGGCTGGCGTTTCTCAAAATGGACCGAAGCGGTTGGTCGTCGTTTTCGTCGTTTTGCGCATTTTCGTCGGGCTTTTTTTTATGCGCACGCGCCAATACTAAATTATGGCGGCTCACAAAGCCTGACATCCACCCAGTGGAAAAATGCAAATTCGTGTGGAGCCCCAATTGGGTCGCTAAGAAAGAGGCCTTGAGCCGAATGTTTTCTCCTGTGAAAGGCACTTTCTTGCTCTGTAAGAACCGCACCCATAGCAATAACGCCATTTCCAACTCTGGGTGGCGAGGCGCGCGGATCGTACGGGTCTGTGGCTTGACGGTCGCGGCTTTGAGCTGCTCGCGCTTTTTCAAAAGCACCGCGATCGTGGCCTGAGAGGGCTCTTTGGGCAAATTGAAATGCACAGCCGCCCATCGTGCTAACTGCACTTGGGTCCATCGAGGCTCCTCTTCTTTTTTCTTGATGATTTCAAGTCGCTGCTGGTGGTTGAGGAAGCTTCGTCCTCGAAGCGCATGGCTGCGGGAAGTCGGTGCCGTCGTGGGCGTTGGTGCTGTCGCGGTGGTGGTGGACAGCGCGGCGCCACCGCCAGCAGCAAGTGACCCCATGAAATGGACACTACTTGGCGGCGCCATGGCGCCCATGTAGCTGTTGTTGTTACTGGCGCCGGCGCCATGGGCCCGCGGCGGCAACACTGGCGTGGTCGTCGGTGCTGGCGCCATTGGGGTCTTGTTTGGTTTTCTTCGGTTTTTTCTCTCTGGTGTGATACACACTGGTGGGGGCATCGGTCCTGTGAGAAAATATAACTGTTCGAAATCAAATTTGTGATTTATAAGATCTCGTAGAGTACAACTTGCCTGATTTTTATGAATCTTGTTTTTGAAAAAATTTGGAAAGTTTTTTTTCACACAATATGAGCATAAGAAAGATGGGAAGCCGACGCCATTGGCGTGGTGGCAGCGGCGGCGGCCGTCGTATTCGCAGCACGGGAGCTCTGCTGCTTTGGTTGCTGCGCGGCTTCTCGCGCGAAATGCGACAGCTCGGCACGCAGCGTCGTCTGGCGGCGGCGGAGAAACGCCAACACCGTCGTGAGCTCTTCGCTGGGCGGCGTTTCTTCTTCCACCGACTGGATCACGCCACGCAGCTGCTCGAGCTTGATGGCCAGCGACCGATGCAATTGGTTGGTCGCGGTATTCGAGACATTCGCGCCATCCAACGGCAGCGCAAACTCGGTGATATCGATCACATCCGATTCCCAGTGCACATCGCCAGCGGTTTGCAACGCCCCAGCGACCAGCTCCACGATCGTGGCGTCTTCGTACATGTAATGTGGCGCCGCGTCCTCGTCCTCGTCGTCTGCCATGGGCACACCACTGGCGCCATGGGATGAACCTCTTCCTAGTGGCTCTTGTAGTTGCACCAGCAAACTGTGGAGTTGCGTGGCAATCTCTTCTCTCTTGTGCGTCGCCACGGCCGACAACGACGACGACTGTGGTGGCGGTGGCGCCAGCGTGGGGCCTCCGCTTCCTCCTGGATACAGAGACGACGCGTCGGAGTGCTGGAACAGAGACGGCTCGGCCAGCAAGCCACACGCCATCCAGGCGTCGGCGATGAGCTCCACGGGCACGTCCTGCCAGGCCTGTTCCGCCCAGCGCATGGCCTTCAGCTGACTGACCGCGAAGCGATCGCGTTCGCCGGCGGCAAGGCGATCGACCGCGGACGCGTAGTGGTGTTTGCGGTAAAACGACTTGAAGCTCGTGGCCAAACCCGCGCTCAGTGGGTGCAAGTTGATGTGGGCCGTGTCGGCGTGGACCACTACGCGCACATGGGACAACGCCGCGTTGATATGGGACGGCGCGCTGTCCACGACGACAAGCACGCGGCGCTTGGATTGCGCCATCCGCTGGTTCAAGCGCTTGATCCAGACGTCAAAGATCGTCGACGTCATTTGCGCAGTGCCATTGTAGTAATACTCGGAGAAATTCCATTGGAAAGCCGTTTTTTGCTGGAAACTTGGCGGTTGCTTGGCACGCGAGACCACGACGGGGCTCCATTTTTCACTGCCGTCCATATTCACAGCCAGTCCAACAACCAGCGACGGTTCCTGCTGTTGTTGTTCGCTCGTTGGCTCTTTCTTCTTTGGCTCGCAACGGTACAACAAGTTCGTAGATACAAACGTAAACACATCTTGCCGCGGGTACGTCGCCATGATCGACTGCAGCTCCTGGAAGCTGTGGGTCTCCCGTGGGTCCACTTGGTTACGACGGAACGCAAACTCGTGACGTGCCAAGAACCCGCGCATCCAGCCATTCGAGTACGTCATCTCATCCATGAAATGGAGCAAGTCGGCCAATTGGCGCGCCTTGTCGCGCACGAGATCGCCATTCGTGGCGATTTGTTGCGCTTGCCGGTCGCGCAGCCACAGCAAAAGCGCCGCATCCAGTTCCGGATGCTTCACAGGACGTGCGCTTTTGGCCTCCAACGAAGACGTCATGGTCTCGAGCTTTTCACGCGATTTGAGAATGTTGGAGATGGTCGATTGCGTCGGCTGCCGCTGCAGCCCAAACTGCTTCTTGGCCCATCGCGCGAGATCCTCTTGCGTCCACCGGGGCTCTTCGTCTTTCTTGCGGACGATGACGAGCCGCTGCTGCTGCGTGAGGTTTCCCTTCTGCAGGCCCCCATCGGTCACGGGCGCCTTGCGCTTTCCTGGTCCACGCGGCATTTCTTCCAGCGAGTTTTTTTCCTGGGAGAAAATGTTTTCCCAAAGTTGGTGAAGAGCTTCCCACCCGTCCACACAGAGAGACAGTGGGGACGCAGTCCACTGAAAACGCATATGTTCGGTGAATTAATATATCGGTTTGTACAAATTTGTCAAAAATTGATTTCCTATTTTCCTATTCATTTTGGTCGAAAATCAAACTTCAACTTGGCATCGCCATCAAGAGCGACATGGCTGTTTGGTGTTTGCAGCACCGCATCCTCTCGGTTTGGCTCGCGCTGGCGGGTCAGCCGCGTGCGCTGGACTTCGTTTTTGTCCTTTTGCATGCGCTTGCGGGACGCGTCGATCTCTTGCGCTCTCCGTGACGCCTGCAGCTGGGCGTACGTTCGACTGCCGGTACTATTGCCGTGGTGGTTACTACCGGTAGTATTCGTTTGACCCCGAAGCACTTGCCAGACCTGAAGCCCCGTGTTTGAAGCGCTATTGTTGTCCTGCTCTTGTAGATCAAGAGATGTGGCTGCTGACGTTGAAGGAAGCAGCTGGAGTCGTGTGAGCACGCCTGTGAAGGGGCCTGGGATACTGACGTCTAGACAGCGCATGGCATCGCGGAACGGCCGTGAAAAATTGGTCCGCAACG
Source organism: Pythium monospermum (assembly GCA_023336165.1). Lineage (NCBI taxonomy): Eukaryota > Oomycota > Peronosporomycetes > Pythiales > Pythiaceae > Pythium > Pythium monospermum. The sequence goes on from JAADWJ010000136.1 coordinate 31,154, forward strand.
CTCGTCGCAGCTTGTGTTTGGCCTCTTTCAAACTGTGGAAAAGCTCTTCGCTGGCGATGGCGGAAGCGGAAGCGCGGCTGCTGTTTTGTGGAGCAGGCTGCGACGTCGTGGACGGGTCTTGCATTTCCAGTAGCTGGTCTTGGACTTGCATGAGTTTACTGGACCAGACAATAAAGAAAAACCGCAAAAACTCTTGCAAACTGATGCGACGGTCGGCCGAGCCATCCAGACACGACATGAGCATGTACGCGTGGCGCTTGGTGATTTTGCTTTTGGTTTGCTGTTGGTGGCGCTTGACGATCGACGACGAGGTGAACAAAAACCGCACAAGCGTCGCAAACTCGGCGATCGAGACAGCGCCGCCGCCGTCTCTGTCAAAGGCCTTGAAAAGGTCCGAAAGCGTCCACTGTTGCGACTCGAGTCGATCCAGCACAAAGTGGACAAGTGCCTCTTGAAGCACGACCAAGTCATCCGACTCGAATGAGATGTGGCGCTTGGTGAACACGCTATGGAATTCGTGCCAGCCCAACTCGCTGTCGCCGTCCACATCGAGGCGACGGAAAAGCAAGTCAAACTGATGCCAAGAGACTTCAATCGACAGCACGCCCGCCAACCCTTCTTGGAACTTGAGCCGCGAGATTGTTGACAATGTCGAGGACGACGAAGATCGATTCAAAGCATTGAACACGAGACGGAGACCGGTTTGTTCTTGGCTCGGTTCAACTGGTGGAGCGTCTGCGTCGTCATCGTCTGGGTCGTCGCCAAAGTCGCTGAAGGTGTCTTTGTATTCCGCGGCAGCGATGGGCAGCAACAGCTCGCTCAACTGGTGGATCCGCTGGCGCACAATCTCAAAGAGCTCGTCCGTGTTGGTGATGGAACCGATCTGAATGACAGCGAGTCTCGGCACAGGAGCCGACCCACCGCTGGCACCAGAGCGTTCTTGTTCGGGAGAATCCGGGTGGACCACTTCAAAGATATCAGCCATCGCATCGTCAAATGTCTCGCCCAGAGCTGTCGTCGCGACCGAAAATGCGGTTGCCGTATTGGGAACCGAAGCCTGTGTTGGTAGCGGTCCTCTTGTCACGCCCACGCTGGCGGCAGTGTCACCAGTGCGTACAATCATCGTCTTGGTAGGAAACACGCGAGTTTGGCCAAGCGTCTTTGGCTGCCAAGACGGTTGTGCTGCGTCTTCTTGCTTGACGCGCTGCTTCTCTTGATATACCAGTTGTTCTCTCTTGATAAACGCTGGCGTTTCGTTTGTTGCGACGGTGGCAGGCAACGCTGCTTTCTTTTTCTGTGCTGTCGTCATCGCCGCTCGATGCGCCGTCTGGGGTACTTCCACTGGTGGGTACTGGAATCGTTCTTGGAATTCCCGGATCTGGTTCATGATTTTTCGCTTATGCAGCACGCCAACTATACCAAGCTCGGATTCCAATTCTTCGTCTTGTAACGTCAGCAGGAGTTTCCCATTCACCGCGTTCCGTTGAACGGCCTCGGCGTATTGGCCCAGTTCCATTTCGTGGGTCATCCACTGGACCACTTCGTCCACTTTCCAGTCCAAGACGTACGTGTCAAGAAGAGGAAGCTGCTTCTTGGGTTTGGCAGGAAGCTGCGCCGCATGAGGCTCAGACTGCCTTTCTTGGTTGCTGCTACTCTCCCTTTTAACTGTCTTTGCAGACGACGTGGTGGTCTTGTCCTCTGGCTTTTCTTTCTCCTTTGCCGCGAGTTCTGGTTTCGAAGGCCGCCGTTGGTTTGCCTGCATAGCCGCTGGACTGGCGCCGCGAGAGATCGGCTCTTTCGTTGACTGTCCACTTGGTATGGCGCTTGGTTTCCCATACACATCTTGAATTGCGCTTGCTCCTTCGCTGTGCTGCGGCATGGACCGCACTGGGACATTGACTCCATCTTCTTCATCTTCGTCCTCTTCGTGGTCATCATCTCGAACATCCTCTTCTCCGTTGTCGTCCTCTTCGTCGTCGTCATGATCGTCTTGTGGATTGTGGCCTTTCTCACCGGTTGTGGGTGTGGATTTGCCCCCTCGATCTTCTTGCTGCTGTTTGTCCATGGCGCGTGTCGCGCCAGCGTCTGCAAGTGCGTGGATATTTTGCAAGTGGCCCACGTATTCGTTCCATGAGATTTGGCCATCGCCATTCACGTCCATCAGCGCAAACAACTCATCCAAGTCGCCATTGGTCTCCACATCGGCTGCGTGCTGTAAGACGTCTCGTGCACTTTGCTTCTTCGCTCCATCTTCGTCATCATCTCCCGCCACGTGGGCCTTGAGCTGTGCGATCGTGATGGCCGTGCGCTCGTCGCCTCCCATCGCAGCGAACGCCTTTTTCAGCGCCACTGTGCCTTCTGCCAACTCCAACGACTTGGCGGCTCGTGCTTCAGCAACTTGAGCGTCGCGTTCTTCCACGGAAATGGCGTCACGCACAAACCGCAACTGGAAGCAAAGCGTAAGTGCCGTAACAGCATCTTCTCCTCCTCCGATCCGAGCGAGTTCTGTGGTCACTTGTTGAAACGCAACGTTATCCTCACTGCCACCAACGCCACGTGTGATAGAGTCCATCACACTGATCTGACCAAACGCGATCTTCTTGGGCTGATCGTTCTCTGCGACCTCGAGCAGCACGAGCTGAACCACTGGCTCTATTGTCTCGTCGGCATTGCTGTATCGAAGCAAAATCTCTTTCTGGTCGTCCTGCCATGAGATTGCAGCGGCTTTCCGGTTCCAATTTCCGATGGACGAGTTCACCCACCGCTGTTGCGATGACGTCGCAAGAAGCCGCGTCTCTAAACGGAAAGAAGAAGTTGAAGTCTTCGACACCCCGGGGTTTGTCGAGCAGCTCAAACTTGTGAGCTGAAGCTCCAGCTGGCCATCACAAACTGTCACATACAGCAGCTTGCACTCAACTCGAGCGATCGGAGGCGAAGGATCCGTGGGTTTGCCGATTGCTTCCACTGCAAGTTGATGGAAAGTCTCGACGCCTGGGTTGTTCAAGACGGATCCAAGTGCACGAGGGTCGAGCAGTGCCAAGTAGATGCAGTCGTCTAGGCTCAGCTTCTCCGAGCTCGCCACTGTTATAGCCATACATTGCGGCTCGGAAGAGGAGCCACCCCGTTCGTTTTCCACTGGGATGGCGCGGCGTTCTGTCACAGAGAGCGCTGTCCACGCGTTACTAGATGGGCCATGCGCGACCTTTAGAAGATTGATACTCTTGACCGAAGAAGTAGCCAAGACAGCCCCCTTCCAAAAGAGTGGTTTCCCAATGCTGCTGTTGCTGGTATTGCCACCTATGGCGACGTACAGAACCCCTCGAGGTCTTGTAGAACGATTGGCAGCAGCAGCAGCAGCCACATTTGTGTTTTGTGGACCTGAACGGTGCCTGGAGAACCGGAATACCAGCTCTGGCGGTGGCACATTCTTCGCCTTGGCACTTTTGTTGATGTTGGATGTCGACGGAAACTGCAGCGGGACAACCACGTCTTCTGGTATCCGACTGCCGTCCTCATCACCACGTAAGTATTCATCAGGAACGATCCAATGGCAAAACCCAAGCACAACACTCGCATCCGACGCGCTGCGGAGCTCGAGTTTCATCAGCCCCGGTGCCTTGAGCATCTCCACACTCACAGGCAAGTCCAATGTTTCATTCCACCGAAGCGCCGGTGGCCCAGAAGCAGTACTCGGGATGCTTGGCTTGGTTTCGACGCTGCAGCCGAGCCACTCGACCGAGATGACGCAGCATTTGTTGCTGTCACTCTCTACGACGCCAGTAAGGTACTTGATCTCGAGGTCAAAAAGAACATTGGCTTGGGCGGCATCATTGACCTTGGAAATAGCCTCAGACGGTGCGTTCAGCACTGGTAGAAACTGCACTTCCAGTTGGATCTCGCCAAGCTTTGCAAGTGGGTTGTCGTCGACCACCACTGCGTACGACGAGGCGCACAAATGGCCATCGACCAACACGTAATCAAACACGGGAACTTCCATTCGAGCGAGCACAGCCACAACGTCGTGTTCATTGGCAGTACCAGTGGGATTTGTTGTGACCAGCAGCTCACCAACAATAATAGGATTCGGCGTCACCATCAATGGGGAGCCAGCGGTTGGTTGCATATCTTTTGAGCAGTACTTGAACAGCAGCGACGCATCGCTTCCCTTGAGCTCGATGAGTCCGCATGACTCCACAAGAGCTGGCAAAGTGAGCACGGGCAAATCGAACGACTTGGTTTGTTGTTGTTGTTGATCTTGCCGCGGGGACCCACTCGTGAACCGTAGAGATAACAAGCCACCCAGTGGCATATGAGTGAGGTACGCGGCCACATCAAACTGAAGGGAAACACCTTTGACATGGAGATTGCCCGTCCGGTCGCTTTGGGATTGTTGCAGTCCACGTGTCTCGCCCAGTGCGTGGCCTTGTGGTACAAATTGACAACCGATCAACACATTCGGCCCTTGTTCTCCCTTGGCGCGTGGCTTTCGCCCGTGGAGCGGGTACAAATGGTAGCTCTTGGCGAGTGGATGGGATAAGAAAGTACGAATATCCACTGACCCAAAAACGATCACCGCCATGGCGTGGGCATTTGCCGTGCGCACGGCCAGATCGACGATCTCCACTTGCAGTTGCGACGCTGTTGTCGTGGCGGCGCCGTCGTCTACTTCCTGGCCATCATCCCCGGGCCATGGGATTTCGACGACTTCTTCTTCCCATTGCGGGTCTGTGATGGACTGTTTGCCTGGCTTGGTCGTGTACGAGAAGGCGCCATGGGCGATGCGGACGCCTGGTTGCATTCCCTTGGCACACTGCAAGCCAGTGGCTTGAACAATATGGAGACACAGCGTTCCTCGAACGGACTCGATCGCAGCTTCATCCGCTGAAGACGCAAAGGGAGATGTTTCACCAGTGATCGCCACTTCTTGTTGGCGACTTGCCGACTGGTAGGACTCGTGCGTGAGGAAGCGAAACTCAACCCGCACTTCGCCCACGTTGGCTGCGCGGTCGTCATCGTCGTCGACGCTCAGCTGGCTCACTGGGTAGATCGGCACCCAAGCTTCAAGCCATCGGGTCTTCTTGATCACATTGTCACGAAACAGACTCGCCAGTGCTACGTCAACAGCACCGATGTATGCATCGGACAAATGGTCTTCTTCGTTACTGTCCAAGACTTCGAGTCGAACATAGTCGGTCCGCAAGTCCTCGACACGGAGCTCGAAGATGGAGGTGTTCCATGTAGGGTGGCGGCCGCCGTTCAACGAGACACCCGTTTGGCAGGCAGAAAGTAGCGTCGCCGGCGAGGGAGAAGTAGACGAAGAAGCAGACGATGGAGACGAAAACGACCGGGGAACGACTTTGGCAATCACGTACGGGTCTTGTTCTCCATTGGCATCGACGTCCACGAGGTTGCGTGCCGCCAAAAACCGAAGACAAAGCACACCAGGCAATGGCGCGTGTATTTGCGCGTCTTCGACCGCTTGCCGGCGAATCTTCTCTTCATTGGCGACTGTAACTTCGAGCACCACGATGTCAATTTGTATCAACGCCACTAGCCGCGGCTTTGTTGCTGCTGCTGCGTCGCCTTCATCGTACAATTTGAGCCACCGGCACGCTTTGCTATTCATGGATTGCAGCAATGATACGAGAGAGATACTCGTGGCAGCAGTTGTGCTCTGGAAACGTGCGCCGGGGCGGCGCGTGAGAAGTTCGATCCGCAAGGCCGGCTGGGAGCCATTTGCAAAGGATCGCGTGATGTATCCATGCGCCGAACCGCCAATCTCGAGCGTAAGCGTCTCTTCCCATGTCGCACGCACGACAGAGTTGCCGTTCGCAGCGTTGGCTGGCTGCTCGCATATCTTAAAAGCGGTCCGCTCGACGCCCATAGCTTGGGTTTTTACTCCTGTTGGTACCAGTGGAAGATGGCCAAGTAATGTACATTTACAGGCGACTTCCACACCGCCCGCTGGGTCTGCCCCTTCCTCCAAGTAGATCACACGTTGGCAACCAACAACCACAACAGCGGAAGAAGTGGACACGTCGATTGACAAGAAAACCACTGCCAGTGGATCGAAAATGGCTTGGTCGACAAAGAAAGTGAGCTCGATCAACACTTCGTGGACGGGGTCTTTTGATTTGGATGGCTTCTTCGTGTTGCTTGCGGTACTAGTGCTTGTGGCGTCGAGTAGTGTGTACCAATCTTTCAATGGCTGGCTTCCCCGTCCTTGTTGAATCAATCCGCCGAGCGGAAGTTTGAGTGAACCGATCGGTTTGCCTCTATTTTGACCGACACATAAAGCCAAAACTGTCAGTATTTACGTTTACGAAGCAGACCAGGAAGTCAAAAAAATTACCGTACGTCAGCGTGAGCACCTCGCTTCGCAATAACTCGGCTGTCACGTCACTCGTGAACAGTGTCAGCTGTGCGTCCCATTTGACTTGGCAGCCGTGGTCGTCGCCAGACGACATGGCTTTCAACTTGCTTTTCACTTCTCGTCGGTCTTCGACACTACTACTGAGCCACAAATGAGCAGCGAGTCCTTGGTCCTCACTTGCCATCACGCTATCTGGCCCACCACCACTTCGAAAGCCGATGACGTGCACCTCCAGTCGACCGGCGACGCCTTTCTTTGGCTGGCTATTTGTCAGCAAGTCGGACGTCACGGTCGCCATCTCCCCACTCTTGAGCTTTTTCGATTTGTCTCGTAGTCGTCGCCCCATGGATCGGCATTGTTGGCGGTAAACCTCCACTGGATCTTCAGCGACTGGTTTGGCGTCGGCTGCAAGTGGTTCAAAGACGCCTTCAATGGACAAAACACCCGTCTTCTTTTCCGAGAGATAGACATCAAGCGACATCACCACCGGATCAGGCGATGTGGTGGCTCCATTCACTTGCAACAAGAAGGCACTGAGTGGCAGCTCAACCTTGCCGATTGGCTGACTTCCGTTTCTCTCGCCTGGCTGGAACAATAAATAAATCATAAAATATGTTTTGGTTAGCAAAATAGAAAAACATATTTAGTGGTCAATTAAGTTTTTTTTTTTTTTTTGCACGTACGATTTGGATGTCAAATACACCGAGTTGTACGATCGGCGGCGGGTACTTCGCCAATTCGTCGCTCTTGGGAAAGCTGAGACTGAGTGTCGCTGGAGCGCCCCTTGGTAAAGGCGGCGGAGGAGGCGGTGGCGGTGGTAAACGGTATTCCAATCGTAAATACTCATTCCACGTCGGCACGGCGCCAGCGTTTTCCAACGGTTTGGTCTTGAGCATCGACCGCACAGGGTTTTCTTTCCGTTTGATATACTTGGGCTCGATCGAAACGCGCACTTCTGGATCTAAATCTTCGGCTTTTTCCTGTTTTGGGTCGGGTGAAACGAGGTTTTTCGCGTACATTACGAGAAGATGGAGATCCCCACTTGGCACGGGAGGCGCCACAGGCATCTTGGCATTCTTGGCTGCTTCTGCAGAGTGTGTTTTGGTCGTGCTGTCGTCAGCCAGGCTGCGAAATGCGGCGGCAAACTCAAGTTGCATCGAGCCCAACGTCCCAAATTGGATCGTTTCGACTCGTACAGCGGCCGTGGGTGTGAAAGCCGAGGCGTGGACGTTCAACTGAAGACTGCCGACGGGCTTTTCCGATTTACCAGACTTCATACGGACGCTGATTTCCATGTCGAGTGCTTCTTTTTCTTTCACAGTGGCCACTTGTTTGCTGGAAAACGGGAAATCACAAGACGACCACCAAGAGATGGACGGCAACGTTGCCTCTGTGGCACTCACGGGAAGACTGGGTGTTTGGAAATCCACCTCGGCTGATTTCCCAAATGACAACAAACCTTTGGCCTTTTTGGTCGCCAAGCAGTCGATCGCCAGTGTGAATAACCCACTCGTTATCGACGATGCGGCATCTTTCACAAGTGGTGACGGAGTGAAGACACTACGAAGAAGAAAAAGCGTCAAAATGCCACCGCTGTGCTTGTCTTGGGAAGAAGACGCTGAGAGGATGGGCGACGTGTGCGGCAGGAATTGGATCTCGGTTTCAAATTTGATGGTCCGTGGCACTGATGTCTTGGCGGGTGGTTTCTTACTGGTGGCTTCCGCCAGCTCGACTGTGATCAACACGGACTGGCTGTTGACGAAATCCACGTTGTGGTCCTTCAATTTGACGTTTTTCAGTGCGATATCAGTGTCTTTCATGATCGCATTCTTGTCTTTGAGATCAACGCGAAGCTCACACACTTCTTCATCATCGCTGGGGACGCAGATTGGGACCACGAGTTCGTCACCGAGCCACTGCGTTTTCGAACTTTTGTCTTTGCCTTTCATCGCGTCGGTGAGCACACTTGAGATCGCTGCCACCGCTGGTGGAACAGTATTCGATGCATGTATTGTGGGGCACGATGCTTCGACGTACAGATCCAACGAGGCGTCCAAGAGCTCTTGGTTGTAGTACACTGCCATTTTGCGCAAATAGAGAAAGCCCATTCGTGGTTGAAGCACTGGCACTGACGGTCGTGCCGTCACGGGTGCTGCAGTTGTGTCGGCCAGTGGTGCAACCGGAGCGATTTCGACTGGCAGTTGTAGATCTGCATAGATCCAACGAAAACGAACGGTGATGGACCCACAGGATTTTTGCTTGGTCATCTTGTCATCCGTGAACATGAGCTGGTACGTCTTCACAAGCTGTGGATCTCCACGCGGCTCCGATGCCGCACGGATGATGGCTTCGTCCCAAATCTCTTTCATGGCAATACGTGCACCGCCCATGTACGGATCCGACCCTGCGGCATCTTCATCTCGGATGTGGACGAAAAGCTCCTCCGGGTACGGTTTATTTGTGAATTCGAAGACTTGAACTGATTTCTTCCACTCAAAGAAGGCGACGTCGACGTCATTAACCGCTGCACATTTCTTCGTCTGTGACCCAAGCACCAACGTCGCGTACGGGTCGGGTCTGCGGTCAAAAAGAGACTTCAAGACCGACTTGGCGAGGCTTTTGACACTTGGTTTGACGAGATCTCGACCACAGAGAAGTTCAATGGACAGCATCTTAATATCGCTCGAGAGGTTCGTTGGCTTGGACGCCACCGCGGACGGTGGCGCAGCATCTGCAGCGACTGCTGTACTGCTCTCTATCTTGAGGGCTCCTTCTGGTTCGACTTCCGCTGCGACCACGACAGGGGGCCTGTCTTCGACAATGGCTGAAGGGACTACATTCTCGATAGCCGGTTGTTCGTTTGTCAGTGGTTCTTTTTGTTTTTCTTGAACTGCTGAGCCACCTGCCAGTGGCTCCGTGACAAAGTGGAAACGGAGCGTGATCTCTCCACATTGTTTCTGTTTCGTGAGCTTTTCGTCGGCAAAAGTGAGCGAGACGACTCTTTCAAGGGATGGTGTGCCCAGCGCGTTTGGAGTTGGCAGCCAGGACCACTTTAGTGGCTCTCCTTCGTCTCGCGGCTGGAAAAATTCGGTCAGATCGAGTGTACCACCGCCCATATACGTCGACTTAATCAAGTTTTCATCTTTGACATGCACCACGAGACTCATGGGCCCACATCCTTTCCGAGGCTTTGACGGCGGCTTCGTTGGCGGCAACTCAAACGCTAAAAACGTGTTGGTCCATTCGATGGGTTTCTTGAGGTCAACATCTTTCATTGCGACGCTCGACTTGGTGAGCCCATAGAACTTGAGCGTTACCATTGGGTCGGGTTTGCGGTCTAAAAATGCTCCAAGACTCGTTGGCCGTGTGAGATTTCGTGCCGATACCAACTCGATTTTGAGCGTCGTCACGCACAAACGAGCCGCCTCCGCTGGCCCACTGGGGACAGCGGCCACCTCTTTGAGCGGTTCAGCAGCTTGTGGTTTGTCTGGTTCTTGCGGTTGGTCTTTTGGTTGCAGTTCAGCGGCCGGTAGTTGCCTTTGACTGGGCTGTTTAGAAGCGATTGGCTCCACACTGTTCTGTATTGGAGCTGCCGTCTCGGCTGCCACCATCGCGGTTCCTGGTGTAGTGACGGATGCTTTCCTTGGCGGCTGTCGCTCTAGCGGCGCCACTACCGCACCTTCATCTGGTGTGACTGCGCTCTTCTCTTCTTTTGCGGGACCCTTCTTCTCTTCAACGGCTACCAGAACAGGCGGAGGTTTCCGTTCTTCTTCCTTGATGACCTCGGCGGCTTTCTCTACCTGCACTGCCACGACTGGAGCGAACTCTGGCTTCTTGGCTGTGTCCACAACAGAAAGTGTGAGCTTGATCTCGCCAGAACTCTTTTTATTCTTGAATTTCTCATCTGCGTATTCGAGTGGGAAGAATTTCGCAGGGCACAACACTTCGCCTTGCTTGACGGCATACAGCGGCGCCAATGGGATGCTGGTGCCACCAATATACCGGTCTTTCAGTGTATCGCTGTCCTTGACATGGACCACCAGGGAAGTCTGAAGCAGTGTCGCTTCATCGGCGATCTCAAACTCGACGATCGCCTTTGGCCACGAGAAATACTTGACCGGTTCGACATCCTGTGCCGGCTCACACTGCTTCGTCACGCTTCCCAATACGAAGACGACATACGGGTCGGGTTTGGTGTCGAATGCGCCAAGTCCAGTAGCAGCCTTGATACCCTGTGCGCCTTCCGCATGGACGCGCAGGAGCCACCGCGGCGGCGGTGGTGTTGTAGTCGCCCCATTTTTTTTCATTTTCCCTTTCACAGGTAAAGGGTCACTTCAACCACCCGATAGAAACCCACAAATCTACCGTTTCTATGTGAGGGCCGCTTGCCAAAAAGGAAAGAACCAGGCAAAAAGCGACCAGTTAGCGCAAATCACCATGGAGATGATGATGCGATTCGGTGGCGTCGGCGGCAAAAAGAAAACAGCCGATGGGAAAGGTGCGACAGGCAAAGGAGTGAGCGATGGGAATGCGCTCAAGCTGCCGCAGAAAGTCGAAGACCGCATCGCGCAGGTGAGGTGAATACAGTATGAACGAAGATCTTGTTGCAGGAATACCTTTTTTTTCTCATGCTGGATACCTCCCCCTTCCTTGATCACCAGCTTCTTCCATCGGAAGACGTACTTGACCGTCCAGAGTTTGACGCGCGCGAATTCATCAATCGCAATTTCCCAGATGAGCAAAGCTTGAGTGACATTGGGTCGTTTGTCAGTCGCCTCCGCGTGCGCATGAAAGAGCTGGACGATGCGCTTTCCCAGGCGTCGCAAGAACAAAGCCTCGCGGCACATCAAGCGCTCGCGGATCTGAAAGAAGCCAAAATGGCAGTGACACAGCTGTTCCACAAGATCCAAGATATCCGCGGCAAGGCCGAACACTCGGAAGTCATGGTGCAAGAAATTTGCCGCGATATCAAACAGCTCGACTACGCCAAGCGCCACTTGCAGACCACACTCACGTCTCTCAAGCGGCTCCACATGCTGGTGAACGCAGTAGATCAGCTGGAACTCGTGTCGTCACAGCGCAATTACAAAGAAGCGGCGTCACTCATCGAAGCCGTGAACCAGCTCTTCACGCATTTTGACAGCTATTCCAACGTCAGCAAGATCGTGGAACTCCACAAAACGGTGCGCGCGCTTCAAGAAGAGCTAAGTGCGCAAATCTTTGGTGATTTCGCAGCCATTGGGCCGCTGGACGGCCTCGAAGAGAATTTCCCGACGGACGAAGAGCGCCACGCTGTGTTTGCCAACTTGTCGGCAGCCTGCGCGGTCGTTGACGCGCTGGGCAAACCGTCGCGTGACAAACTGATTCAGTCGTTTTGCCAGGAACAACTCGGTGCCTACGAGAAGCTCTTCGCCGATGGCAATGAATGCGCCGGCTTACAACACGCCGACAAGCGGTACCCGTGGTTTTACCATTTGCTGCTGGTGATCGACGAGCGCATGGACCAAGTTTTCCCAAAGCATTGGCGCATGAGCCGTCGCATGTGTATTTACTTTTGTGAGGCCACGCGCGCCCACTACTTGGCGCAAGTCGGCGCGTTGACACCTGAAGAAATGGACGTGACGCTTTTACTGAAGGCGTTGCAACGCACACTGATGTTTGAACGCGACGTCGCCGACCGGTTTGAAGGAAGTGTCGGTGGGTCTGGCAATGGCGAAAACGAAGATGAGTACGATGACAACGGACAACTGATTGACCCGCACTCGGCCGAAGGCATCAAGCGCCGCCATCGCCGCAAAAAGCGCGATGCAGAACGCAAGGCGTTGGAGGCAGAGATGGACAAACGCGGCGATCTATTTGGTGGTGGTGGAGGGAGCAGTTCGGATGAAACGCTGCCGACACTGCGCGGCATCATCTCCAAGTCGTTTGATCCGTTCATGACGGCGTACGTGGCTCTGGAGCGTCGCAACATGGAGCAAATGATCCATGAAGTCATGAGCCAAGAGATCGTGGACCGCAACGGCCAACTGCCTGTGTTTTCCAGCTCGGTGCATATGTTTGCGTACATCCGCAACTCGGTCAAGCGATGTCTCGCGCTGACCAACGGACAAACGTTTTTCAATCTCCACGTCGAGTTTCGCCGGTGTTTCCAGTCGTATTCGCATCGCTTGCTCGCGAAATTGCCACCCACACAGGGAAGCAGTAGCAACAGTAGCAATAGCAGCAGCAGTACTACCAGTGGAGGTACTGCTGGTAGCGATACGCAAAACAGTGTCAAGGTCAAGCTGGGCGACAAGCAAGAAGAAGAGCTTTGCTTTGTGATCAACACGGCCGAGTACTGTGCCGAGACACTGCCGTCGCTGGAAGAAGTGATCCGCGCCAAGATCGACAAGGCGTTTGCCGAGTCGATTGAGCTCTCGCAAGAGATTGACGTCTTCCATGATGTCGGCGCCGCGGCCATGAAATGCATCGTCGCTGGCTTGGAGACCATGCTGGAAGAGGAGCTCAACACGATCGCCAAGATCAACTGGCAAAGCTGGGAAGCCGTCGGCGATGAGAGCGGATACGTCTCGACGATCGGTGAAAAGCTCCGTAGTTTTGTGCCCGTGCTTCGGCAAATGCTGTCGAGTTTGTATTTCACCAACTTTTACGACAAGTTTGCGGCCTCTTTTGTGCCGAAAATCCTGCAGGCCGTGCTGAAATGCCGCCGTGTAAACCAAGTGGCCACGCAGCAGTTGCTGTTGGACGTGTACGCGCTCAAGACGCTGTTCTTACAGCTGCCTGTGCTTGGCCACGAGAGCCACAACAACAGCCACCACGGGTCGTCGGCTTCGTCCACGCCGTCGCCGTTGATTCCAGCGCGATACACCAAATTTGTGACCCAGGAAATCGCCAAAGTGGAAAACGTGTTGAAACTCATTGGCACACCGAATGAAGTGCTGGTCGAGAGCTTCAAGATCATGTGGGCGGACGGCAATGCCGACGATTTCCAGAAAATCATGAACGTCAAAGGCATCAAGAAAAACGAGCAAGGCGCGTTCTTGGAGACGCTGGGCATGGGCTATGGGATGCAACGCAAGCCGACCAATAAGATCGCTGAGATGGAAGGCAAGATGACCGACATGACTGAGAGCCTCAAGACCAATATGCAAAAATTCGCCAAAGTGCCATTCACATTTCAAGGCAACTTGGGCGGCGGCGGTGGCGGCCAGAATAATTGAAATTGATGTTCCCATAATTGATGATGCATCAAATTTCGTAAATCTCACATCTCTTCTTTGTTCTTTGCACAGTTGCATCTGGAAAATTCTGGGGTTTCCTCGAAAAACTGCCACCAGATGGGTGCCAACCGTCACTCTCCCGTGGTATGAGTGTAGGTCACAAACGAATCAGACAAATCCCCTTCCCGGACATATTTCCCGCAAGACCAACTAAACGTAACTGTAGCATACAAATCATCTGTTACGTAGCTCCAACACAATAATCACGGACCTGTCCCAGATTTCTCCTTCTTTGTCCTGAAGTGGTTTCCTTCGTCTCTGACCCAAGCCCAACACCGCCACCGCGAAGGCAATGGAGTTCTCATTCTCCAATTTCAATCGGAAACAGCAAGCAACCAACACATCACCACAAGACTCGACGACCAAGAACCATGCAGATCTTCGTCAAGACCCTCACTGGCAAGACCATCACGCTCGACGTCGAACCTTCGGACTCGATCGACAACGTCAAGCAGAAGATTCAAGATAAGGAAGGCATCCCGCCAGATCAGCAGCGTTTGATCTTTGCTGGCAAGCAGCTTGAGGATGGCCGCACTCTTTCGGACTACAACATCCAGAAGGAGTCGACCTTGCACTTGGTGCTGCGCCTTCGTGGTGGTATGCAGATCTTCGTGAAGACGTTGACCGGCAAGACCATCACCCTTGATGTTGAGCCGTCGGACTCGATCGACAACGTCAAGCAGAA